>CAFUXE010003154.1:17119-31278 GCA_903364295.1 Serranus cabrilla | reverse complement strand
TTTTTTTTTAACAATTAAATACTCTTTATTTAGGTTTAAAACTTAACATGTAATAATGTCTATACACAGAAACATACTCACAATGCTGTATATGATGCGGATAAAATGACCCATTCTGAAACTGACTGGTTTGTTTTCATGAACTCTATAAAAAGATGAATAAGGCAACACAGTACATGTCGTCACACTGATGGAAAAACACTTTTCACATACACTGTACTGAAGAAAATGCTTAGAAATATGGTCGATATATAGAAAGAATGTGTACGTGTCGGATTTATTCATGTGGAATCTGTTTGGATTGGTCAGTCAACATGGATTTGATGTTTTTTTAGATACTTTTTGTTCAGTTTTTTAGGTCATAGGTCGTTGGAAATAACTGGATTCACACGAGCGTTTTTTTTTTTTAAAGAAAATCAACTCAAACAAGCATCATTTTTGAATTAACCCTTTGGAGTTTTGCGCTATTTTGCCTGTTTTTTAATCCTTTTCATTCTGCCTGTATAAACCACTTAAAAAATTTTTAGCATGACATGTTGGCGTCATTATTTTCAGCACAACCTCATTTATATGACCTGAGAATTATTGTTTCACTTTGACTTACTGGATCAGCATTTTGAACTTAAAAAAACCCTCAAATTGGCTTTTGAAAATTATGTTCCGATATCGGATTTTTAAGACCGACTCAGATACTGATTTCAGAGGGGGAAATTAATTGATAACTGATATGGTGGCCAGTATAGTCTTTTTTTTTATCTGGATAGTGCACTATTTTTTCATCACTCTTCAAAGGTACCCAGAGAGCTACTTTCTCAAACATAAAACTTTATTAAATAATATTTAACATTGTTACAAATTATTATACACTATACAAATAATGTATAATATGGTCAGTCAACTGATAACTGAGAAAACAAAGAATAAATAAAATAGCCAACACCATTTCTAAATCATGCCAAGCAACATTTTCTGCATTATATATTGTGAAAAAAAAGTTTTCATAACGGCACATATCGGACAAAACTGATATGCCATTGACAGGCCACTATTGGACGATAATATCTGTCAACCAATATATCTGTCAACCTCACTGCAAAGCTCTGAAACTGTTGTATTTAACAAGGTGTAGACTGGATGAAGCACGTGAATAAGGTGTAACAGTAACGGTGTGTTATACCAGCGTAGTCTTTCTCTTAATCTGTGTGGTTTTTGCACACAGAATACATAATGAAGCCAGTGTTTTTACAAGATGTTTTGACTTCAGTAACCCCTGCATCCCTCTTCCCTGGCAGATGTATGTGACCTGCACGGTGCAGGCGAAAGGCACTCGTCTGGCTAAGCCGGTGCTGTCTCTGGGGCTCATGTGTCTGGCCTTCCTCACCGGCCTGAACCGCGTGGCTGAATACCGCAACCACTGGTCAGATGTCATCGCCGGCTTTATCATCGGCACTGCCATCGCCACTTTCCTGGTGAGTCTCACATTCACAAAGGTCATATGTGGTGCTGCTGTGAGCTTGTGTTGGACAGAGGTATGGAGGAGAGTGCGCGATAGGACATATGGATTATGCTCTTGTGTTCTGGACAACACAACTTCACATTCCACTGGGAGCGCGACGTAAGCAAGAAGCGGCGCATCTACATTTTATTGCGCAATCTGCACTGACTCCATCTTCCATCACATTAAGTATAGCATACTCTGCACATAACAGTTCTTCACACAGATAAACCGCTGAATATGTCTTCTCAGCATATTAACCAAATGTTTATTGATATATCGATGCTCCCGGTCTGTTTTTGAGCTTCATGTCAGCTTCATGGGAAGAAATCATCAATATTTGTGTATATTGGTTGACTGATTTTTATTTCCTTGCCCACTTCACATCAAAGACACTGCTAACTATCCCTGTAACACGATGCCCACTAAATCACAAAACTGCATTGACCAAACGCTGTCAGCCAGAAAATTGCCACAATTAAACGACGAAGAACAATTCATTCAGTTATTAAACACAACAGTCATATCTTTTCAATTCAATATCACAGTCATTGTGTGGTAAAAAGCAAATGCACAAAACAATAACTTGTTTTTATTTCCATCAAGGATCAATGAGTGAAATGAGGGCAGCAGACAGTTCTGGTGCTTTTAAAGGAGAAAAAACACATTGACTACTTTTTGGACAGCTGTAAACCAGTAAATTACATTTACAGTTTGATATGATGAGCTTTTTAATTGCTTTTCCAACACAGATTAACATGGGCTATAATCCGACTGGGCACAGAGCTGTTTGTGTCAACTTGCTTCAACTTCTTTTATGTTTAGTAATCGACTCAAAAAGATGCTTGGAATCCAATAACACACACAGGATCAAAAAAAGCATCTGCTCTGGAAGGCTAGCAGTCAGCCAATTATTCCTGTAGAACCACTTGGAGGTAAATCTGCGATTGATTTTACAAGGTGTTTGGTTTACGATACTTCCCCTCATCTGGCAAATTTCAAGGTGTTTAACCAAATTTTTCTTTAAAACAGATTCGAATTAGTGTGGGGCGAATAACAATAAAGATTTTGACCTAATAATGTGATTTCTAGCAATCCTTTGGGTAATTGATGAGAGATTTTATTCAAAACCATAAATGTGCCATCAGATAAAAATACACAGATGACAGATTATGAACCACATTGAACATGAATGCAAACTCAATTGTGTTTACAATTTAGATACAACAACTAAATGGCGCTAGTATTAGTTACCCAATACCAGGTGTAAATGATGTATTACCTGCAGTAGATGATGGTCTGCGTGTTCCCAGTTTGGAGATCAAGACAGACTGTAGATGAAGCCTGTCACAGAACTGATTTTAACAACCTCAACAAAGGCCACCCATAAAAATCTTATACCAGTTTATGTGAACGCTATATGAACAATATATCCACTGTGCTGTTTCATTTGGTACTTTTTCTCAACCGTAGAACTACGTTCCCACGCATAGGCACTGCAGATTGCTTGTTCTGGTCTGAATCAAACAGAACAAAGTCCAACTCATGGCACCATCATCTACTGCAGGTAATACATAGACTGTGGGTATGTACCTCATACAACCGCAGTTATGGTTGATACATTGGTAATAAATTAATTTATCCACACTCAGTGATACAAAATCTAAAGGGAGTGTCAAGTTTCACTGACAGCAGCTTGACGGCAAGAGTAAAAAGTAGAAGGAAGAAAAATGTTAGAGAAGAGTAAGTAAAAGCAGCAGATTGGTGAGAATGACACTCTGCATGAAACTGAATACTTACAGCACATTGTAAATGACACCGTGTTCCTTTTATAAGGCCTGTGTTCCTGTGTGATATACTATATATCAAGGCTTGTCTTCTCCTCACAGCTGTGCTGCACACTATCATGGAATATACACACACTGTGATGATGAGTGGGCCCCAGATATAGCATGTTTCCTAGCAGCAGCAGCAGCAGAAGATAATCTCTCCCCCCCTTTTTCCCTTTCTCATCCTCTTTCTTCCTCTTGCGTTGGACAGAAAAAGGCCAGTGCATTCTTTGCTGTGGCTGGAGGGCTTGGAGAGAGAGTGCGTCTGTGATAAGGCCTTGCTCAGCCTCTTCACACAGAGCTGCATTAATGTTGGCCCTTGTTAAAAACACTACAGTGTCGTCAGTGTACATGAATGCACATGAAGGGAAAAACAAAAAAACAAGGCAACACCCTTTTTAACCAGAGAAACGGACATCACATTTACTCTCTTCTCCCATTCTTTCCTCTCTCCTTGTTTCCTCTTCCCTTCTGCTCTCCTCTCATTTTAACATGGCTGCCTCAAACAAATAGCTCTCATTATCACAGTGAATCACAAAGCAGGCTGGCCCACTCCTGGCTTTGTAGGGATGCCATCTTATATGTGTAAATGATCTCCACGAGAGACTGCTGATATATTGGGAGCAATAAAGCCTTTAAAGGGCCTGCAGATGGGGTGTGCTGCATAACAACGTGCTTTTAGGGAAATAAACTCATAAATGGGGCTTTCTAATTTGGATAAAAGAAAGAATGAGATAAAGGTGCTCAGAGGGAACATGGGCAAATATACGATCATTTAGGAATCTACTAGGAAACCTAAGATTTAAAATAAAACACCAATCAGTTACCAATGTCATTCTACAAATTGGTGCTAAAAGGACTAATTACTAATTTACTTGGTGTTTGTTCCTGCTTGTTTTATTGTCTTTTGTAATGAGCGATATCAGCTGAATCTGCTTTACAGAGCTTTATAGTGATTTTCAGCTCATTGGTAAGCTGTGAGCTCCTAAAACTCTTGAAACAAGTGAATGCTACGTG
This sequence comes from Serranus cabrilla, assembly GCA_903364295.1. NCBI lineage: Eukaryota > Metazoa > Chordata > Actinopteri > Perciformes > Serranidae > Serranus > Serranus cabrilla. The sequence continues at coordinate 26,937 of CAFUXE010003154.1, read as the reverse complement.
GTCAGGACCAAACAGCAGATAGGCTAGACTAGATGGGGACAATAGTGGAGAACTTCACAGCTAAGAGATGTTTGGCTTGCTTGTATAACAAACAGATACGAAGCATGTCAAAACGTGCTCCACTGCCCCCAAGTGGCCGAAAAATCTGAGATTCAAGGTTTATTTCGATTAAAGCAGATTTGCATATTTCATGGCTTAAGACACCAAATACACCAAGACAACACTAGCACAGTGAGAAACACAGTTAACCGTGTGGCTCTGCAATATTCTCCTGTTGACATTCACTCTTGTTTTGAGTTGCTTGGTGGACTGAATGATTACACCATCCCACAGTAATTAGGATAAACAACACACGACAATTGTTACACTTGGCACCTCCTCATGCTGGCCACATTGATGGATGGTATTCCACTTCTCAACCAGGAGTTGTTGAAGGTCAACCAGTGTGGTTGTATCGATGACTCTAGACAGCACACCCAAGCTGCCCAAAAGGGGATTTTGGCACTTTTTTGGGGGGGCACTACTCACACATTTAACTGTGTTGCTCATTCCAGGAATGCACAATCCTTGAAAGTTGTACCTCATTGTAAAGGTGACTAACAAGGTTTTCCAACAAACTAAAATATATATGGCATATCTGTGCTGCCCATCCATATGCAGCTCCACACTGGATGCATTATTATATAAAGATTGGAAGAAGCATGAGTATAGAAACTGAAACTGGTCTTACATATCTTGATAGAGTTTGTCTGTCATGACTAGGTTAGCCTACTCTCATTTTTTTTGGTAAAACTGTCTGATACCTTGATGCCACCACAATTACTGTTAGCCCTATGGAAGCTGTGGCCTGGGGCAGAGGTCTGGTCTATGAGGGCAGAACAAGAATCTGGGAAGGTGCAGCCCAACAAGCACTGATGTACCATTAGGAACAGTGATAAGTTTAAGGTAGCAGATTTTTTTGGTGACTTCCTGATAGGTAAAATGTATGTATATTGGAAGATTCATTCATCATATGGGGGGCTGGAGCCACCCTAGACAGGTCTCCAGACTATCACAGGGCAGACACATAGAGACAGAAAACTATTCATACTCTCATTGACTCCTACGGGCAATTTAGAGTCACCAATTAAACCTAAGCTGCATGTTTTTGGATTGTAGGAGGAAGCCGTAGCACCCTGAGAGAACCCACGCACACATGGGGAGAACATGCAAACTACCCAGAACCCTCTTGCTTTGAGGCAGCAGTGCTAAACACTACAAACCCATGTCCTCTGTATATTTGAGCTAAATTTTGTATAATCTGTAAAACACCATTTATTGCAAATGATGCCAGTTCAGTTGGTGTGTGACAGTGTTTGGCCCTTGGCTTATGGAACAGAATCACGAGAACAGAACCCTGATTGGCTGTTAATGACTTTTCTAAGGTTTGCTGGTGTGCTTTATGACCCTCCATACACACTTCCCAGGTTGTACTGCTCTGTAGGACAGCATGGACTGCAGAGGACTCCAGGCCTCACATTTTCTGCACAGCTCTTCTCTGCTCAGCCAACTTGAAATTGGTTATTTCATTTTGAACCTCAAAGCCACATTTTTCTCCTTATTAGAGGAGCTCATGCAACACCCACATCCATCATAGCTGCAGTTGTACCCCCAGGACAAAGTTAATACACACATATGTGACCTACATACTTGGGTTACTCTCTTAATCAGGGATCTCTGTTGGTCCTTGAAATTCATTTACACACACATCTCTGTGCTCTGCTGAGACATTTCAGCGTGTTGATGCCATATATTTTTCTCTCTCTATATATATATGTGTGTGTGTTTGTGTATTGTAGGTGGTTTGTGTGGTCCATAACTTCAAAGGCAAGTTACTGCTGAGTGAGGAGTCACCAGCGGAGCAGCGGCCCAACACAGCGATGCTGAACATGGGCCGAATGGAAAGTCCTCTGGAGAAGTACATTGCCTCACAGGTCAGTGTGGTACAGCACAACACACCTGCACTCAGACCAGTATGGTTCTGAGATCTCTCATTAGGCTACCATCAGTAGGGCGCTATATAAATAAAATTGAATTGAATTGAAATGGTGTGAGCGGCATGAGAGCTAATAACCTAACTAATATCAACCTTTGAAATTTGACAAAAATGTTTATGTTAAAATGATCATGGTTTGTAGAGTTCTTCGGAATTTTTAGAGTTTTTAGTAGTTGAGTTTCAGACCCACATTTTCAATGATTTAAATAGCACTGGTGTTACACTCATCATAAACTGCTTCCTCTATTGTTAAAACCAAACCTGTTCTCACAAAATTACATGAATGATGAATATTTGTTTGAACGACGACTTACGTGCTTGTGGCATGTAATGTGTGGAATATTTGGGCCAGCAGCACGGAAACAATGCCCGTGTAAAGTATGTGAATCAGCAGAGCATTCAAAAAATATGACACGCATCATTATACATACATGTAGGGTTTGTGGTTGTAAAAAAAAAAATACTGGAAGTGAAGCCACAGAAGTTACGTAAAAAACAGAAGTTCCACAACAAAAAATTCACAAACTATGAGTCATGTAAGATACATTAACAACGTAAGTTACATAAAAAAAACTTAATTCACAAGCCATGGAAGTCACGTACAAATGGAACTTACATTAAAAGTCATTTACTTTTGTTTTCACACAGGACCCTAACCCTGTTCTCCTAGGTAAGAATCTGCAGTTTGTTTGACCAATCCACCCCGATTGTGACATCCACTATTTAAACTCTGCATAGCCGTCAGTCATTACTGCTACGTCACTGAGTGACGTTGTTAAACCAGTCTATAAGTGTGCACAGCAAGAAAAATGATCCCCATTGACTTTACATTGGAATTGTTTCCATGCTGCTGGCACATATTTTCCACACGTTACGTGCCACCAGCACGTAATTCTGTGTTAAAACAAACGTGGTCATTTCATGTAGTTTTGTGAGACCGGGCTAGTAAAAACTGAGCCAATCAGAGACAAGATATAGAGTCAGGAGGTCATATCACTGTGTCTGAATGTTCCTGTGAACTAGTGTGTTAAGATAGATGCAGCTGTACATGTTTTTGAAAGTGAACTTAAAGAAGCAGCAAAATTCCTGTGTGGAGGTGGCACAATTCCACAAAAAGTTATTATAGATGTGATTAGATGTTAATCTGCCATGAGAAGCACAGACTGATGTTTCAACTTGAGCGTATAAACTTTGGGTGCTTCCCCCAATGACAGTAAGTGGAATATACATAATCCTGTTACATATATTCCATTATTATAAATATGTTCTGTAAGAATTGTAATGGTGCCCAATCTACATATTTGGCCATGGAGATGGTTTAGATGCCATCACATATCATCAGATGTCATATTATCAAGTGACTGACATTTCGATCTTCAGCGTCAAAACCTGGAGAGTCCTACAAACGATACATGGCAAAGAAAATTGGTAGGATAAACACCTATTTAGCAAGAGACAGGGTTGCATCGGACTAATAAAGTACCCAGGGACAACTCAAAAGCCTAACATTGGATTTGGCAGCACACCTGGAGAGGTTAAGTCAAGGAAAATGTAAAGTGACAGGTGTCAGCAACAATCACTCAGCATTAGATTACACATGAGCTGGTGTCAGTGTCCTTGGCACATTGTTTAATACCACTGTATATGTACTTCCTTGAAGTTTGAAAAGAATTGGTTACATGAATCAATCAGCTAATTGGCATAATAAAGTGGTCTTAACATCTAAGGGTCAGGGGCATCGCAAGTTGCAACGCAATAACTAAATATATTTTTGATTGATTGTTAGAATCGTTTAACACATGAAATGCTAATGGTTAGTTGCTGCTCTTCTCCATTTCAAGTTACTACAAATAAAGTTTTACACTTTCTGGCCAAGAAACGAAGCAAATTTACAATTTACATCACTTCAAAAAATCCCTTATCATGACATGACATCACATCACTAATAAAAAAAATCTGTAACTTAGAATTTGAAGCAGTTGTTAGTTTTAACTTCCCATTCTACCAGCTGCATGCAAATGGCATTTAAAAAGCCATTTCTTTCCTCTATATATGTTGAGAAAATACCCATATTGATATGTTTACATCATCTATTGATAACTGAAAGTCAATCTAATTTTTACATTAGCCATTAGCCCTAATAAGGGGTTTAGGTAGGAGTGTCTTAACTTCTAATAACACACCTACACACACACTGTAGGAGACGGATGATGAAGATGAAGAGTCGTTCTACATCAAGGAACGCCTCCTGGCCTTCCTGCACTGGCTGCAGAGTCTCGACTGGATCCAGCGTCTCAGAAACAAAAGGCAATAAATTGTGAAGTGCTTTCAAATCTTAAAATCTGCCAAATCTCTGGACAACATCTTTACCTTTCTTTTTATTCCACATGTGAACTAGACAGATACGACTGGCTGATATTGTTCTATAGATCTGGTCCAACCTCTGTCCTCTTAGGTCTGCAAGACAGTGTAGCGTGGTTTATATAGGGGACACAGTCCCATGTTAGCAAGCCCCATATAGTGGGAAAAGAACAGTTTTCACTAATACAGTCAGTTGTCTTTGTTTCAGCAATTGCTGCAATGTATTGTCTCTACTTATACTGTAATAATAATAGCTTTTTATTATGATTATCATTAAACACTGTTTCATAGGGGAAACTGTATGCTGTGAAAAAGTGAAGTTGGAACTATTTAAACTTCCCAAGTTGACACTAGTATTAGATTGTTGTTTGTCACTGCTGTGGTTACAGATGATCATAGTTTTGATAAAAATAACTGCTTGGATGAAACAGTGATCTGTTGTTGAAATCACATGCTTTGTTGACCAATGAATCCACCTCAGTGTCTCCCTGTGAGCTCTTACAGTTCCAGTGATATTGCATTACTTTCACTTATTTCTGCTTCTAACAGACATAATAATCATAATTCAAACCACCTCCAGAAGGTCCTCTTCATGAAGCAAATGTGTCTGTGTTTAAAGAGGGAATTTGGACTGGCCTGATATTTTTTTACTTTCAAACCTTCCACTACGGCAGAGGTGTCAAACTGATCCAGTAAAGGGCCGAGTGGCTGCAGGTTTTTGTCCCAACCAAGAAGAAGCACACCTGCATCAAATTATTCTAATCACCTCAGCTGTCTTCACTCAGTTGATTAATTATCAGTATCACCTGTGCTCCTGCTTGGGTGGAACAGAAACCTGCAGCCACTCTTCCCTTTACTGGATCAGTTTGACACCTGTGCTTTATGACATCATCCCCCCATAAATGTAATTTATGATGCTGTTAGATACCTGTTACATTGCTGCAGGCTGCCCTGTCAATGAAGGCGCAGTTTTTTGACAACAGTGCAAATGATTTTGAAAGGCTTAATACTACAAATGTGGATTGAAACAGAATATTTCATTAGATAATCTGATTGCATCTATCTTTCTCTAATTATTCTAAAATGTTGAAGTTTACATTGGCCTGGTGTTATTGGAAGTGGATGAAACGGTTCGGAATTCCACTCAAGACAACCACTGATATCAACTTCTAGTATTCTAGTATTATAATAATATTAGTATTGCATAATTTTTATCTGCAGCTGTACAAAAATAACAGTTCAAAAAGAATCAATACACATACAAAAATCTTTTTAGCTCGCTTGAGGTGGTTGTCTGACGTATTTAACTCAAAGAACTGATCCATATTGTCTTGTGGGTGACCAAAGATGTCAAATTAGCAACCTCTTTGTCGTCGTTGTTTTTTCTCTCTCGCTAAATCTCTTCTTCTTCTATTGTTTACTGGCAGATTAGCCTACAGCGAAACATTACACAGCCATCTGCTGATGAAAATGTATGCAGCTTTGTTTATTGACTCTTAACATGTTAAAGGAAATGTTCCTAATTAGCATTTTCTTTAAAATGCTATATTTCAAAAATGTCGCTTCAAATTCGCTTTGACTTTAATGGAAACATGGCTAATGGCAATATAGCCTTCCTGTTGGTCTGTCTTGTTGTGGGTGTGATGTGTATGCCCTTTAATGAGAAGAATCTGTAGTGATACTGTGAAAGCAGAACGTTTGGTTACGTTGTAACCTTTGTTCTCTGAGTAGAGAGACTATCTCTCCAGCTCTAGGCCGCTCGGAGATATGGTCGATCAAACTATCACTGATTACACGCCAGCGCAGGTGCTTTATAGGTATCTATATGGGCATGGCCGGGCAAGCCGGTGTGTCTTAAAGAATTATCCACGTACCCTGACAGGTAGGGGGTTATACCCCGTACATATGGAATATGTAACGGAGTGGAGAGGTAGTCTCGAGACGATAGAGAACTCCATCATAAGGCTGGTTATGTTCGGTGGCATGTAGTCGATGTATCTGTTGTTTTTCCTGGAATGCATCCTTCTGACACACATGCTGTCATTAGAGGGACTTTTGGTGATTTGTCTTAGACTGTTACAACTGTGTGAGCCAACAAACACGCAGGATTAAGTACCACATGGCAGAAGATAATTCACAAAATACTGTGAGTGTCATGAAAATACCAGGATTACATACATTTGATTAACTTCCCCAAAAGCTGACACTGATACTTCTAGTATTGAATGTTTCTCTGAAGTGATGTGATTTAAAAATAGACGTGTGTTTTGTGTATTTTTGTGAGGTTCGCTGTTAGCCAAGGAAGAAACACAGCAGGCACTGGAGCTCTGATGTGGTTAATGCCAAACTGAATCTGGCCTCATGAGTCTTTTGTGTTTGGTCTGTTTTCGGTGTGAGATGCAGTTGGAACAGTAACTTGGCTGCATGTTTACAGGACAGGGACTTGGCAACACTCACATGATAATTCATTGTCTGTTAAGAGGTTATTTATGTTCATATTTATTAGGATTGCTCGGGAAAAAAGCTGTACGGTAACTGCACGGCAGGTTTACACTTACATCTTATTCTCCCCGCTGAGAATCTGTATCTCTCATATAATATTCTTCGGGGAAATCTAACGTGATTTATCGATTTTTAAAAACTTGCCCTCAGAGACCTTCGCACTATCCGCCCACCAAGCTCCACAAGATCTTCCAAAAAGATGATGCCCTTTTCCAAGAGAATTGATTGGTCAGTAGGCGGTGCTTTTATAGATACTGATCTTATCGAGAACATAGCCTGCTATCGACCAGGTTAATTTCTCAGCATGAGTTGCCATGGTGATCTAGCCAGATTAAAAGAGAACCACCTTCGTGAAACCAAAAAGTTAGAGTTACCTCGCTAGACCTCGGTCAACCGAACTTATTTACAAGCCAGGTTACAAAAGTTGTGATTCTGTGTAAAAAATTTAAATAAACACAGAATGATTAAAATGAAAAGACATGTAGTGCAGAATTGCTAAACTGTTAATCAAAGATAAGAATACATTTGGTAAAATTTAAATAAAAGTTTTAGATCACAGGTGTCAAACTGATCCAGTAAAGGGCCGAGTGGCTGCAGGTTTTTGTTCCAACCAAGCAGGAGCACAGGTGATACTGATAATTAATCAACTGATTGAAGACAGCTGAGGTGATTAGAATGATTTGATGCAGGTGTGCTTCTTCTTGGTTGGAACAAAAACCTGCAGCCACTCGGCCCTTTCCTGGATCAGTTTGACACCCCTGTTTTAGATCATCTGGATAAACTGCCAGGCATCATGTTTCTGGTGCTGTCTGGCCTATTTTAATGACGTTGCTGTGTTGTCATTACTGTGGTGAGTACAGTGTTTTCCTGACAAAAAGAATTGGAATTTCCTTCGAACAAATCAATGTATATTGGTCAACCATGGTCCTTTGGCCCACTCACTACCTATCTGTTGGGCTGGTAGTCATCCTGGTCCACAGTAACCAAACTGGTTGTTACCAAGTGAATCCAAGGAGAGGATGGAGCTAATGCAGCCAAATGTAACCCTGTCCAGGGTATTTGACATGTGTGGTTGAGGTGCTTTTTCTCCTTCTCTTCCGAGTGAAATCTCTGTTGTTACATCACAATTCTCAATGCCAGATGTAACAATAGCATGTCTGTATTTACTCTAGCCTGCTGTGTTGTCTTTTTCGCCTCCTCTAACAAGATACACAGCTAAATGTAGAAAATGCATCGCTCCTATCTGATGATTCAATTCACAGGTTCCGGCTGAGAGAGTCTGCCTGCGCTCAGTTGTCTGACAAAGAACAGAAAATCTCACACTCTCACCTCGGCTACAGCAGGCTTGGTGGAAAATTGCCTGCTCTAAAAATAGCGCAGTATAAAGATGCCTGAAAGCTAAACAAGCCACAGTGAACAAAATGCCAGGGCAGGAAGAAACCTTTGGGCAGAAAAAAATGAATCCCACGCTTTTATTTAGTTTTGTTTTGTCTTTTGTGGAGTGGAATGCTGAACCCAGCTGAAGGATTTCATAGCCGTGCATTTATTACTGCCTATATAGGTATGAAATCCAGATAAATGGATGAAACAGTCTAATGATGTGATCAGATGTTTGCACCAAATCTCCTCTGCACAGATCTGGGTTCAGGATATCACACCTCCTCGACTCAGAGGTTGAGCTATTGCTTGTTTTACTACAACCCCAATTCCAAAAATCTGGAACGCAGTAAATAAAAACAGAAAATTTAGAATTGAGAGTATATTTTTCCTAAATCACCATTTTGAACATAAAATATGCTCTCATTGTACAGTTTTTAATTCAAATTGAGTCACAAAGGAAATTAATGATCACATTCTGTGTTAGACAACATCTAAAACATGAATAACCTGTAAATCAGCTTTGTGGAAACACGACATGAGAAAATAATAAATAAATGCTAATATCTTGCCTTAGTTTAATGAAAACTGGGACACAAATCATTGGCTTGAACTTGCGCACCTTTTTTTTTAACAAAGACAATAATCATGAGTAAACCTTCAGGGAGTGTCAATGGAGGTCAGGCATATGATTTGCGACCCCACATGTACACGAGATGCAGCTGCAATATCTTGTGGTTAGACAGACAACCATTCTTGCTCTCATTTGCTCCTACAGAAAAATTTAGTCACCATTTCAACCTAAGCTGCATGTGTTTGGACTGTGAGAGGAAGCTTTGAGGACATTGAGAGAAACCAGACCCAAATCCCATCCTAAGCTTCTCAGGCAGTCCAGAGGCAGCAGATGTTTTTAGATCGAGGCAGCTCTCCATGGTCAAACTGGCTACGTCAAGAACAGAGACCAACACATTTTTACTAATTGCCACTGTCTGGAAACCACACATAAACGTTTTTTTGAATGAACAACTAGTTCTGCCATTTTTTCTGAAAACAACAGTGTCAGCAGGATATCCTCTGCTCTGCTCAGCACCATAGTTACTAGAAGAAGCAGTGAGAACAGAGCTCTCCAGGCTTGCATCTCGCTCCTCAACCAAACACACTCTGAGGTTGGATTAGAGAATCAAAGCTTCTCGTCTTCTTGAACAAGCATCCCCTGCTGCAGCTTCTCACTCGCGCTGTTTTGCCAGTTTTGCATGCTGTGTTGGTTGCTAATCAGGCCTGGATCTCTTTCTGTGTGAAATGTTTTGATATATGTTTAGAACTTCATGAGAATGATTGCAGTTTTGTGATGGTGTGTTTTGGAGCTATGGGGGGTTCTTAGCTTACAGGAAGTCTGGTGTGTTTTCCATTGATGGGGCTATTGTGAATCCATGGATCATGCTGACTTTGCACTTGCCAGCTCCATTGTACATTCAGGAAAACATATTTTGGGGGCAGCTGTTATTCCAAATCTCTACCATAGGGGTGCTGAGAGTCACAATGG
>CAFUXE010003154.1:0-16622 GCA_903364295.1 Serranus cabrilla | reverse complement strand
TTGGGGGCAGCTGTTATTCCAAATCTCTACCATAGGGGTGCTGAGTGAAGAGATAGCAGAGATTCACAATGGCCACATTTATGGGAACTTCAATGAAAAGTCTGACCAAGTTCTGTCCTGGTAGACCAACCCGAATACCTTGTTTCCATCATCCTGATTAGTTCTTTGTGTTTTTTTCTTCTGCACAGAATCACATCGCCTTCGCTGAGGTCACATGACGTGGAGTCGGCCGTGTGGCAAACCCACTGGACATCCACACTCTTCACCGTCCAATCCAACTAATCGGAGTGCAGCGCTAACCCCATTCTCTGTGTGTGTGTCTGGTCTGGTATGTCGTTCTACGTTGTCTTTATCAGGACCTTGTTGTCATTTGCAGCTTCTTGTATTCAAGGAAAAAAAAAAGAAGAGTCAGTAACCCAGCAGGCCAGGTTGCTTCTGCCTCTCCATCTATGCACTTATTCTGAATTCTTTGACTCTTGCCTCCCAAATGAAGCTTGTTGTGAGGTGACTGGTTGCACACTGGGACACTGGAAGAACAAGTGAACAACACAGTTTCACCACCTCAACTCAGCCAAGGTTAAATATGTTCTCCTGGTTTGGTTATGTTGTATTGGAGTGTCCAAACAGGGGGGAAAAAGAGAAGAAAAAAACTGTATTGTTATGTTGCTAAAGTTCTGTCTTTGCATTGATGAATCACCTTCATAACATTCGGGGGAGGTCATGACATTGACTGCATAAATATGGGCCCATGCTGTCAATGTCATGACCCCCCCCATAGCCCATATTTATCAAAGTAATTAACATGGACTGCTGCACTTAAAATGAAGATAACCAAAATATATTTCTGGGATTTATTTAATGTCATTTGATTTAAAATACTGTCAAATGTAAGACAGCTTTTTATTTGTTAAGGAGAAGTATCTTTGGGTCCTTGATGGATGTGGAACAGTCCTAGCTAACCTGTCGTAGCTGCTGCTCTATTGTTACATGGATTCTTTGCACTTGTAAGTTGTACAGATAGCAGGGATAAGGTCCATCATTCATTCATTCATTGGCCTTAACTGCTTATCTGAAATCGGGTCGCGGGGGGCTGGAGCGTATTCCAGCTGGGCGAAAGATCTCCAAACTACTAGGAATGACACATAGTGACAGACAACCATTCACGCTCTCATTCACTCCTACGGGCAATTTAGAATCACCAGTTAAAACCTAAGCTGCATGTGTTTGGACTGGGGGGAGGAAGCCGGAGTACCCGGAGAGAACCCACACTGACACAGTGAGAACATGCAAACTCTACACGGAAGAGCCGCAAGCTGGATTCGAACCCTCCTGCTGTGAGGTGACAGTGCTAACCACTACCCCACTGTGTTTATTTTATTTATATATCTACTTATTTATTGCAGTCTGTTTCTATACACCTTTAATCGGGCATTGGTCTGTCTTGTAGATTCCCCTTTTTATATATTTTCTCCGATGTACAAGGTGTTTTTTTTCCCTCTTAATTTCCATTTAAAACCGTTTTCTATCATTTATTTATTGAGTTGGATGTTTGTTGTTAAGGCTGTAACATTCCTAAAATTGCTCTTTCTTTTATACTTGTACAGATTTGAGGTAAAATATGTTATTTTTTACTTCTGACAGCAGTTAGGAGGCAGGAGTGCAGCTTGCGTGACAATCAGGTCTGCACAACATGTTTTGGGGATTTTGGAGGTGTGTATGTCTGCTTCTCTGCAGCTGGTCGGTACCCAAAACAACCTTTTCAAACAGAACTTAACTGTGTGTTTGGAAAAACATAAGCCTCGGTCCCCTTGTGTCTTTTGAAATTATAATCATAATGTGTTATACTTGTTTAGTGAGTTAAATGTTTTATAACGGACACAGGCCTCGTCAGTATAAAACTGCAGTGTTATGGGGGTGCGGTTTTGGAAAGAGCTTTATCAATTCTGTAAAAAAAAACCTTCAGGGTATAAAGTATGATTCTTGGAACTTTGATAAATATGGGCTCAGTTCAAAGTAGCAAATTAAGAAAAGTGCAAAACCTTACTACTCCTGACATCTCTGTGAGGGTTTAGGGCACAGGTGTCAAACTGATCCAGTAAAGGGCCGAGTGGCTGCAGGTTTTTGTTCCACCCAAGCAGGAGCACAGGTGATACTGATAACTAATCAACTGATTGAAGACAGCTGAGGTGATTAGAATGATTTGATGCAGGTGTGCTTCTTCTTGGTTGGAACAAAAACCTGCAGCCACTCGGCCCTTTCCTGGATCAGCTTGACACCTCTGGTTTAGGGTGTGTATACAAGAGTGGATACGTGTATACAGTATGCAGTATATACAGTCAACGACAACCAATGAAAACACTATACGCTCTTGATTCTAACAAAACCTAAAGGGTTTCTTGGTCGCACCAGACAATCACCTCCCTTCCTCCTAAAAAAACACAAAGGTGAGCCTGACTCACAGGCCATAACTGAGATTTTTATTGTATGCATTTATTAGTCAGATAAACTTAGTTCTCTTATTGTCTCACCTCTGATGTTTTTTGCTGTGTCAAATCAGGTAACAGTGATGTTGAAAAAAATCTACAGTTTAGATTTTTCTTCCTATTTTCTCAGATAAAGTATTTATTCATTGCTTGTGTCTTTAGTAACAGACATGTTGAGCTCGCTCGGCGGGTTCTGTGGTTCCATCTCCAAGGGTTACACGATCTGTTGTTGCACTATTTTTTTCTCTCTAAAATTTGTGTCATTAAACATGAATGAATCATTTTACTTCAATCTAGTAATCTGGTTGGCTTTTTAGTCACATTTAATCATCAATTACAAACTCTCATAATAATGCAGTTAGTTTTAATGGATAAATGTTTTGTATAATTGAGTCATTTCTTAATACTTTTCAACCTCACACAAAACACTTTGTCGGGGATGAAATGCACATTTCATTGGACATTCTAGCATTTTAGTAAATCCTCTCGTTGCTGTGTTTCCCAGATATAGATGATAAGGGTTTTATTTCTGTTTTCTGTTATTTATTTTTTTTGTTAAATATTTTGTGTAGTCATGGCACCCATACATCTTTGTAGGTCAAGTACAAGACATAAGGAATCATGACAGAGTTTTGGGTTTGTTGGAATGTATACATTTTTTCTCTTTTGATGAAGCTATGTTATGTCTTATTCTCGTGTAACCCTGGGTAACACAGCAATGAAAGGAAATGAAATGAAGGAATGAAATGAAAGGAAAGGAAAAAAAGAAACAAATACTCAAATTGGACTTTCTTAAACTGTTTGTTTGGGCTCTGGATTTGATCAATGTCTTAAACCTGCATTAATGAATCATTTTGGCTAGTAGCCACAGTTTGTAAGTATTGTGTACTACAATGACATTCAATATGGGATATTATTATTCATGAATATATATGTTATTTTTCTGTTTTTATCCAGATGGGTAGGGGCAGTTTAGAGGTAACACGTCATCATATTGACATCAATTAAAATAACGGCATGAGTCATTTTTTTCAAACAATATTTGTGTCAAAAAATAACGTATGCTACTATTTTAGGAAGGTGACGATATTACAGTTGCTATTGACAAAAAGATGCCGTTCTACGCAAAATTCCACACAGGGGCGCCATCTAGTGCTTCCATCAAGAGTCTCTTCAGCCTGAGGAGGAACAGATTGTCTGATTATTTAAGAGAGACTACCTAATAAGATATAACCACTGTTTTAGTGATAAACACATCAGATCATCTGGACTAGACTCTTTAAGCTAGTAGTGAACAAGTTCGTTTGACCCCTTAAAAGCAGGTCAGGTCAGTCCTATTTGATCTGATATGTGGGAATATGTGAGGTTTCCCCCCGACGCAAAAAAACTGACAACTTACCTAATTCTTTGCTCAACATTGAAATAACAAGCTTGCTGTGATGAAGGGCAGGTGATGTGTGACTACAGTTGTCTTTCAAGTCCTTAAGTCTCCTCCATGCTTGCAAAAATCAGAGTCATGTCCCATTGTGGAAAATCTGACTAAGTAAGGTGTAGCAGCTGCATTAGCCAACTGAGGGCTTTCACTTGATTTTTCAGTTTTAGTGTGTTCTTTTCAGAGTGGTACCTGTGTGTAGTGACAACACATCAACTGTCTCTCTCTCACTCTCTTCACAACCTGATCTCACAAAATGATCCAACTTCTTAACACCGAATTCCATGCAAGACATACCGACAAGGACAGTTTGCGGTTGTAAAAAAAAAAGGCAATTAAGGATTTAGACTGCAAAACCACTTCCCTTGGTTTAAGGCAAAAAACTTCCCGGCTAGGCTTGATAAAATACCGTTTTAAAAGTAAATAAATGTACCGAAAATTCTGGAAGTCAAGCTTGGAAAGTTACAAATACAACGTGATTCCCAAACCGTGAGCCACGGAAGTTTCTACCATGTCGCTGAGTGACATTAAACGTGTACCCTGCACATAAAAGGATCCCCATTGACTTTACATTGGCATTCTTTTCGTGCCGATGGCACGTAATTTACACATAGTACGAGCCACCAGCATGTAATTTGGTGTAAAAAGGTTGTGGTCATTTCATGTAATTTTGTGAAATCAGGCTGCTTTTTAACACCCAATGACGATTTACGCACACCCAATGTTGTGTTTGAGACAGAATGTTGAACAGGAAGTAACAAGTGATTTTTAAATCATATTGTTAACGCGCAATTGTGCAATTTCGTGTCATTTTATGTTAGGCGATGTTGCAAAGTAATGAAAAAGAAATTTAAAGAGTAGTCAAACTAATAACTTTCTACAGGGAGTAATCTAATAAAGTAATGCATCACAGGTAATGTGTAATAAACTGTTTATTTTCACACAAAAACAAACCCAGCACTGGCCAAAGGTCGCCTTTGAGATTCTGGAAATTCTTTCATAGTGCTAAGTCAGGGCACCCTTTTGGCTTTGGGGTTTCCCCCAGTTCATGTTATCTCTTTAAGCCTTTTTTTCTCTGTTAAAATCTTAAAACGTTTGAACAATATCATTAACTTCTAATTTAACTCAACTGGGGCTAGCTAACTAGGAGACAGTAGCAAGACATAGGTTGTGTCCGAAATCACTCACTCATTCCCTACTCCCTATCCACTATATAGTGAGCAGCAGTTAGTGGACTCAACTTTATACGATTCGGACACTACTCGCTGCCGAGCCGGTCGCACAACATGACGTCACATCGCCGTCGGCCGTCGGGCAGTTAATACGTGAAGCTTAAAGCCGGCCGGTAAAATCGCAATAACGGGGGTTTTCCCTTTGACAGAATTTATTCATAACGGACTTTAAACAAATTACAAGTCCACAAAACAATAAAAAAAATATCTATTTTAAAATACAATTGTCTGTCACAGTCCCGTTCGCGCACGTCCGCCGTCTCTCACTCAAACCGCATTGCATGATGGTCAATATTGTCCGTCTAGTGACCATCGACTGCTCCCTACATTTCACAATGAATTATGGGAGATATGTAGTGCACTATATAGGGTATAGCGATGCTCACTCAGAATTCGGACACCACTACAAAATGGCTTACTCACTATATAGTGAATAGGGAGTGATTTTGGACACAGCCAAAAGTTAGCAACCAACTGCAAACATGGCTAAAAAGTTAGCTGCGAGAGTTAGCTGGGATCAAACAAGAGCTAAAAAAAAAAAAAAAGGAGGGAATTGGGATATTATTTTGATGTTTATTCTGCCCCCTAGTGGCCCAAAAATTATTAATGCAACTTTAACTGGTTTGTCAACTGATCCATTTACTGGCTTCAAATAACTTAAAATAATGCTAGTGATGAACACAACTGTTGTATATTTGCATTGTATCAAAGTCCCCATCCTTTGTTTGTGCAAAGTCATTCTTCTTCGTAGCAATAACATGTCAGGCTTTCTTTCCCATCAGGAGAGAGGAGATAAGAATGCATTGAAGGTCTTAATTCTTTTGGCGCTTCAAATATCTATTTTTCTAAGAATCACTGAGGCACTTATGAATATGACCCCGGACAGGAACATGGAACAAGCAGCACTTTAAATCAAGCTGTAAATCCTCCCATTGCTAAGGAAATGGCCACCCGTGTTGCTGCTGCTTAAAATAAAAATCACACAGAATATTCAGGACTCTAAAAAAAAAATGAATCTGCTCATATGTGCATCGCAAGAGCTACTACACTATCCTAGTATATTTAAAGGAAAGGAGAACTGATATAAATATATATAGATAGATATCTTTTTGTTCATATTCTAACTTACTGCTGTCTATTTTCTTATGACTGTGCACTGTGTGAGTGTTCACGATAGTTGTCTCTTTTATTCCTCAGAAGAGCTGTTATTGCTTCTTTGTCATTTTTCTCAAATAAGGTATATTTCATGTTATTGTTCAGAATTATAGTTGAAATTTTCTACTCTGTTTTGTGAATAGTGGCATTCATGTTCGTTCTGTTATTTATGTTGTGTATTCAACATCTTTGCTCGATCGAGCTCGCTCTGAGACATAGGTTATAAACTTTTCTAAACTTATAGTTTTTATCTAATTACCCATACAGTCATGTGATTTCTTTGCTTCTAGTGGAACATTTTGTATGGATGTTGTTGCTCTTCTTCTTTCCCAGTTTGTTTTATAATATATTTCTTTTTCAAATGTCCCTTCTTTTCAATTTGAGTTCAAACTGTGACCTTTTACACTGTAGAAAAAAGAACTTTACAGCCTTTTAATAAAAAAAACATTAAAAGTGATCATTGGTCTCCAGAAATTGCCTTCTTCTTCTGTTTTTAAAGCAATGCAACATGTATGCTGTTGGATCTGTAGGTTCATTGAACATTTTTAAAGCTTTCAACCTTGTGGCTTCAGCCCAAGCTCTTCAATGCTACATTTAGAGACAATAAGAGATATAAAAGGTTGTTGTTGTATCAATACATACAACAGTGATTCTCAACTGGTGGGTCGGGACCCAAAAGTGGGTCGCGGACCCGTTTTCAGTGGGTCATGGGCCTTTACCTGGGCAAAAAAAATCCTGTGGTTTTATTTTGAACGGGATTTTTTTTATGCCGTCTATTCACTCTGTTTATTTCATGTCTTTTTTGGTAGTTTTGTGTCTTTTTTTAAGGTTTTTGTGCCTTTTTCTGTCATTTAACATCTTTTTCTGATCATTTTGTGTCTTTTTTGGAAATCTTGTGCCTATTTTTGGAAAACGTTGTGTCTTCTTTGGTAATTTTGTGTCTTTTTTTTGGTAATTTTGTGTCTTTTTTTGGTAATATTGTGTCTTTTTGTTCAACATTTTAGAAGTTAAACATTTTCCTCGTTTTGGGTCTCGTCTTGTCATGACGGGATGATGGTGGGTCCCAAAGCCAGACCAGTTGAGAACCGCTGACATACAATATTATTATTGATTAATATTTCATTCTTTTAGAAATAACTAAGTCAACTAAATGAATAACATTAACGTTCTATGCTAACTTTTTTAGTTTAAGTCTCATGATACTTACATAGGTTTCGGTTTGTTTCAAAGGCAGTTTTGAGGATTGTGTTTCCTTTCATAAGTGTTTTGTTCCAGAATCCTGAAAATAATAATAATAATAAAACATAGTATCTGAATAAATAAAGTGTCACTGTGGATCTTCCAACAAGTCCTCCAAACTGACCTGATAAAATATGCTGTTTCCAAGAATCCCTGAGAGACGGTGGAAAATAAGTTTCCCAAACAGTTCAGTGATAATACGCAAAGTAAAAAGAAAGAGGAGCTGTCAAATGCATAAAAATCATTTTATCTTGTCAATATTTGCACAAATAAAGGCACTCGATGGCATGAAGAATACAATAAAGCCTGGGAACAGCAGCCACAATGCACTGCAGCGTGATTCAAGCTCAGCCTTCTTCTGTTTAGTTTGGGGGGGTGCTGTGTTTTACCAGTGTTCGATTAAAGACAGTAAAGGGGCACTTAAGGGCACTGTCACTGTATAAGTCTATCACAGGGCTGACACATATAGACAGACAACCATTCACATGCTCACTGAGACCCACGGGCAATTTAGAGTCACCAATTAAACCTGAGCTGCATGTTTTTTTTGGACTGTGGGAGGAAGCCGGAGTACCCGGAGAGAACCCAACGCACACACGGGGAGAACATGCAAACTCCACACAGAAGGGCCGGTTCAATCCTGTGTGGCCCTGTTTTTCATGACATAATTTTTAATGATTTGCATACCTTGGTCTGCAATTGTTAAATGTTTTTTTGTCTTTTTTATGGTCTTCCTTTTTGTTTTGTTTTTTGTTTTATTATTGGCTTGTCAATCATCTGCATCTGAAGCACGTTGAAGTGTGCAAACCTCTATGAAAAGTGCTATATAAATAAAGTTTGACTGATTGATTGGTTGATTGAAGGTGGGTTGATATATTGTTTTAACATTGTATAAATATGGAGATAACAGGACACATTATCATCTGGAAGACTTTCGTGCTGTTAAATATGTTTGTTCACATGATGCATTGGAGAAATAATTATATAAAGAAAGAAAGGAGAGAGTTAAAGCAGCTTTTATCACCTCTGTAAAGCTGACCAATCACTAAGTGAAGTAAGTGTGAAAGTTGGTTGGTTTCAGAGAGTAACATCAGGTGTGTGTGGAGTTTTCCCAATGTTATCAACCATGTGACAAGCATTTGATGAAGTATTCTGACAGGTTACTGTTTTTTTTTTTTTTTTATACCTGCAATCTTGTCACCTCAGAAACATTTCCTGGGCCTGCTTGAACGCTGTCGCCTCAGGCTTTCAACCATGGCAATTATGATATATAAAACACCAACAAAACAGTTGGCATAATTTGGTGAAAAAATCATTTAAAGCATGCAGCATGCTTTAAATGATTTTTTCACCAAATCATGCCAACTGTTTTGATTATCATCAAATTCACGACAATAATAATGTCCTAGAGCAGGGGTGTCAAACTGATCCAGTAAAGGGCCGAGTGGCTGCAGGTTTTTGTTCCAACCAAGCAGGAGCACAGGTGATACTGATAACTAATCAACTGAGTGAAGACAGTTCAGGTGATTGAATGATTGGATTCAGGTGTGTTTCTTCTTGGTTGGAACAGAAACCTGGAGCCACTCGGCCCTTTACTGGATCAGTTTGACACCCCTGTCCTAGAGGATGCAAAATGCAACAATTGCCATAATTTTTGCATCCTCTGGGACATTATTATTGTGGTGAATTTGATGATAATCCTGGATTTGTGCAAGATGCCTGAGCCACAAATAAACAGGAAAACCAAAAAAGATCATCCACATAGAAAATGAGTGTGCTCATTAATGGCTCTTTATTGAAAAAATGGCCAAGCTGATCAAAGCTTTTCATCTGCATATTAAAAATGGGGATGTCATCATGCCTTCAACCCCTCTGCCTGGAGTATGCATCTCCCCTCGATTGAATACGCCCACAACTTGCTTGTCAGCTACCAATCCCGCTTGTTCCCTTCTCCAGAAAGGGAACAAGGTCACCTTGCAACATCACCTCAGCTGATGTCAGAACATCTGGAAATCCAAGCAATCAGCCATGTCTGTCTGAATGTCTTCAAGAAATATCCCCCTCAAGACAGACTTGCCTATCCTACAGACCGTCTACCATTGAGTTTTCAAGTTTATAGAAATGAATATATTTGTCTTTTCTAATAAAACACACTGCATTAAAGTTGGTGGAATGTATTTAAGATTTTATAAGAATTCTGTCAAACCGCTTCACAGGACATCATTTTCTAAACAAAATAGGTACACTGATAGTGTAGCGCTCTGAAACAGTTTGTTTTCATAATTTCCTCTTGCTGATTTTTATATCAGTGTGTCAAGTTTAAAAAAAAACAATAATTTACTTTAAATAAGAGAACACCTGAATTCATATCTTCATGATTAGAGTGGTTAGAAACATTACCTACCTGTGTATTTACCAGAATGTGAATGGAGAAAAATGGTTGTAATTACCCTTTAAAAGGAGCGCTGTCGCTTTAAGAGTTGTTGTTGCAGAAATGTGAGGAATGCAGGCTGGGAAGAAATATGCTTGTGCTGAACTGGGATTTTGTTCTTAATAAATGTTGCAAAACGACAATGGACGTGACTCTGGAGGTTCATTTTAAGGGTGCAACAATAGCATTTTTCTGCCTTAAATAATTAATATACCAGTTTGGAATTAATCACAGGTTTTTATTTCATAGAACTTTAAGCATTTACATTTGTGAAGCGGTGCTTGTCCTGAAATTGCTTGTTTAAATTCTGCTATCCATAGAGTTGAGGTTGAAGCAGTTATATACTGTATGCACCAATGACAATACTCCCCTCTTGTATTCTCACTCCCTTCTTCTGTAGATGCCTCCTCTTGAAAACAGAGTCTATGCAGCTATTTAAGGGAATTGGGAAGTCCTTAAAGATGGCGGGTCAAGTGAGAGGAGAAGGGATTCGAGGAGGGATGAACCAAATGTGGCACCATATTTCCTCTTTTGCTCCCATCATGAATAGTATTTTGTCATATGAAAAAAGATGTGGTGTTGAGGCATTTGTAGCGATTTTTCTTTGGTGGACAGTTGAAAAAATATAAATAGATTTGTGAATGATTTTCTCCCATGAAAAGGAACTCGTCTCTTGTGATGGATTGTTGCTTTTGTAACATTAGTATCTGTCAGTCTGTGGCTCAGTATAAAGATGGGACATTGAAAGGTGACGGTCCCTTTCAAATATACATTATTTCCACGTTTCTGGTTGAGCACTCGGGTTGAGCTACTCCAGAAGAAAGCCTTTGTGTTTGTGTATCTCAGATAGCACTGAGGGCATTTCCTCGTTGGACACTTTATTTATTCATTGTTCCGCTATTTGATATAAAGCTGTCAACAGCACATTTCACATTAATTTTGGAAAAAACAATAACATATCATTACACAGCCCAACAACCCATGTTGACATGAATGTAATTCCTCTATTTAAATGACAAAACAAGCCTATCATAGTACAGTGGTCCTTTAACATCATGAATATTTGAGTATGAACGTGTCGTACAAACATTTCAAACCACTGAACCCTGGAGTGATAATCAGAAAGATATTGAGATTTCAGAAAGTAGCTTCTGCAGCTTTCTTCTGTATCAGAAATGTATAAAACCAAAAAATAAAATAATGCTAAAGGGGAAACAAAATTTTTTCAAATGTTTTTAGAAAAAAGGTTAGACAGTCTACGTAAGTGACATTAGTAATCAGAAAGGATAGATTCTCCACATAGTTGATGAAGGTATTCCATATTATGTTATATTTCTTAAGAGATTTCTTTAAAGTGAATCTTAGGCTTTGAGTTTTATCATGAACTCTTTGGTAACTAGGAACACTGGTAGTTTCCCCTTGTATTTACATGTTCTTTCATTGTCTGTCAAATATAAGTACCACATACGGGACTGGAACAGTTTTGATCACTTCATCTGTTCATTTCTGCATTGTGAAGTTCCCCATTTGGCCAACAGCTAATAAAGAATCGGATTCAATTTTACAATGTTAAGGCATAGCAGAATACATAATTTTTTAAAATCAGACTTTGCTCAGTTTCATATGTGGTCCTGAATCGGATACAGGTCCGATGCTTTCCATTGCGACCTCAGTCTGGACAGTCATGTTCCAATTCATATGACTTTTATGTTGTATAACAATTGCAATTGTCACAATTCAGCACTAGCAGAACATGATGATTACATGATCAATTATTAGAAACCTACCATTCCTGGCTCCAGCTACAACCATGGTACAGATTGCCATTGCTCTACAAAAAGCCGTTTTTCAAAAAAGTGTTGAATGTAGCCTAAAAGCCAGTCCGCCAGTCCTTTTGCTCTGTTACTCTCTCATTTACAACATCCTCTTCGGTCTCTTTGCCTCTGCTGAACCCGGTTCCATCATCTGCTCACCCAGCTCACGGTAGGTTTGGCGGACAATGGTAGGTGCTCTGTATACTGAACATCCTTGCAAATTAAAGAGTTGTGGCCTTGAATTGAATCATAATTATGGTACTTGTATGACAAGGTGCCACGTCAATGTCGGTGTGACTTTGCACTGACATCATTGTAAATCTTTGTTGCACAGGTCTCTGTAGTGTGAATGTCAAACAGGTGCCTGTCAAAACGAAAACACACACAAAGTTTGTTTTTTTGATCAAACAAATGTCAGATAGCATGTTGATCACCGTTGTCAACATTTAGCTTTAAAGCAGAACAAAGCAGCGATTTCACAGCATTTCTCCAAACTTGAAAATGCTTTGATCGTTTTTATACTCAGTCTGCTTTGTGCCTTTCATGTATCTTTGACAGCAAAGAGTACTGAAGCCTTTAGTTGTTGAACTCCCTCGTTCCCATACTGTACTTGACTGTTTTTCAAGGAAAAGCACAATCTGACTACAGCTCTTTCTTCAGAATGTCATGACACTCAGACACGACATATAGAACATAAAACAGTCATATTACTGCGCAACATGAACAAAGATGTTGGCTTTCCACACACTGATTAACACTGTTCTCATTACAAAAATCAGCTTAGACTTATACCAGTGTTACATAACACAAAGCACACTAATGGAAGAGATAATTAGAAGTGAAATGAAGGCAGTTATAAACAGACAGCTAAGAAGAAAAGAGTCTAACCAGAGTTTTCATGTTTATATATATAGATAGGTATATATAGATAAGAAGTGGGAGATGAGAATCCCACCTTGACTTGGGCTACCCTGTACCGGACTTTCAGAGCATGTAACCAGTCTTCAATTCACCATCAGTCGGCACTTACCACAAACCATTCAGCAGTGGTGTAAGACATATCATTATGTGGCAGCCATGGACAACAGACAAAACTGTCTGTAAACGGCACATCATTTACAACTGGTAAATTTGATCCAAAGTGAATATGAAAATAAGAAAATGAGGGAATATTTATGAAAATCTAAAAACAATATTCTGGGCAAATCTGAATCGGAGGCAACAGTGAGGGTTAGTTGAGACTTGTTGCGTTCGAACTGATGAAGCCCCTTGGATAAGAGGCGAAACGTCTTCCCAGACAAATACTAGTCCAGTTACCTACGATTCAGATTTGCCCAGAATAGAACTATGACCTGGATGAATGAGAATATTCACAGACGGTCTAAAAACAATGGACAACATTAAGGGTTTTTCAACTACACTCTTGTGCGGGATTTATTGAAAAGTTTACAAATTCGAATGACAAAGTACAATAATGGAAAAAGACTGAACAGCTCGCCCTCATTTTCTGTCTTGCTAATTTTCATGTTTCATGTTCCTGCATATTTAACTCTCTTGGGATTGGCTTGCACTCTATTAACTTCTTTCCGTTGTTCTTATCAATGCTTTTTGGAGTTATGGGGAATATCACAATTTATTGTCATGCGTCATCAACCCTGCGTTCGAGAATGTGCAGGCATCTCTCCCACAACCTTCTGTATATGTGAGAATGTTACTTCCTGTTGCATGCCAGTGTAACTAGAGAAACTAAATTATCCTGCCACAACAAGAAAGAGAGTTCAGGGAAGTGTTGTCAAGGCCATTTTGGGGCGCTTTGCTGCAGATCTCCCAAACTGGAAAAGAGCTGTACTTTGATAGTTGATCCTTGGAGTGCTGTAGACTGCGACCAGGCTGCCTCATCATTATCCTCATCTGCATGCAAACTGATATCAAGGGACTTCTCAGTGCGAGTGACTGGATGCTGAGACAGTGGGCCTGAGCTCAGTAAAGCCTCTGAAGCTGAGAAATGGGGGGGTGGTGCTCGGGATGCGTCTTGTCTCAGCTGAGGGATGCTCCCAGTGGGGGTTGTTGGAGGACTGGCAGTGGCTACATTTTAAGGAGAGGACTGACAGGCAGGATGGATGGAACTCAAATGCAGCCCAGCCCCCACACCTCTTCAGTGTAGCCACCACACTCATAATCCTTAATTCTAAACATCTACATTTTAGATTTGAGATCCTGTCTCAGCCAGTGGCATGTTTGAAATTCATTATCAACATGTATGAGGAGATCAGAGGGGGAGAGAGAGATAGGGAGAAGGGACAGAATGTATTCATATATATAGTGTGAAATGAATAACTTTAATCTCGTCCTGCTACTTATCTGTGGGTGTGAGCACTGGATTGCTGCAGATGAGATCGCTCCATTTCATATCCAACAGCACAGGAGAGTGGATCATTAACGCACAGAAAATGCTGTAATTGTAAATTTAATGACTTGAAAAATACATGATGCTCATGACCATAGCATAAGTAAGCACGGTTCCTATTTGGTATGAGTTAAAGAAGAAGCTCTGCCTATGTATTTGCACATACTGGCTCACATTTTAAGTAGTGCAGTGTACAAGTGTAAATAAGTTTGAGTTATCAGGGGCAGTGGTTGTCCTCAACAAAGACCTTCTCTGAACCTTCCTGTTTACTACTGCAAGAAAGCAGTAGACTGTAATTGGGACATTTTAAGCATTTTTAGGCGTTTCAACGAATTTTCAAATGAGACCACTTTTGACAAAACATGTCATAATAGGGTGTTTTTCTGTCATTTTTCAAAAGCTATCACCCTGACAGACTCTAATAAAGCTATCCTGTGAATATGGTGCATTTTTAAATAAGTTGAAATTTCGGGAAAAAAAAACGACATGCTATAGTATGACTTTTTGAAAATGTTTCAAATTTTGGACACGTCAATATATGGTGTTTTTCTGTCATTTCTGGATAGATTATGCTCTAATATGTATCAACACACTGGAATTGGGCCATTTTAAGCATTTTTGAGCGTCTTAAGGACTTTTCAAATTTGACCACCGTTGACAAAAACATCCCAAATATGGTGTTTTTCTGTCATTTTTCAAAAGCTATCACCCTGACACGCATCAACAGACTCTAATAAAGCTATCCTGCGAATTTGGTGCATTTTAAAAAAAGTTGAAAATTTTCGAAAACAAAAAAAAAACATGCTATATTATGACTTTTTGAAAATGTTTCAAATTTTGGACACGTCAAAATATGGTGTTTTTCTGTCATTTCTGGATATATTATGCTCTAATATGTATCAACAGACTGTAATTGGGACATTTTAAGCATTTTTAGGCGTTTTAAGGAATTTTCAAATTAGACCACTTTTGACAAAACATGTCATAATATGGTGTTTTTCAGTGGTGTTTTGTTGTGTTGGCATACTGTTTTTCTGTACTATCCCAGGTTCAATCTGCACCATCTTTTCATTAAATACATTTTAGAAGATGAGAATTTTCCTTGATTTTGGGTTACTTGCCATAACGGGGTGATGGTTGGTCCCAAAGCCAGACCAGTTGAGAACCACTGCTCTAATAGGAATCAAAAGACCGTAATTGGGCCATTTTAAGCATTTTTGACCTTTTTTGACAAAAACATCCCATACTATGGTATTGTTCTGTCATTTTTCAAAAGGTTTTGCCCTGACCCGTGTCAACAGACTGTAATAAAGCAATCCTGCGAATTTGGTACATTTTTAAAGTTTTTGACCTTTTTCTGGAAAAAAACGACATGCTATAGTATGGCTTTTTTCAAATTTTGGACGTCCCATAATATGGTGTTTTTCTGTTTTCTGAATGTATTATTTATTATTAATTAAGCATTTTTGCGCATTTTAAGGAATTTCTAAATTTGACCTGTTTTGACAAAAACATTTAAACCCCTGATAAAGAAGTCAAATATATAAAGAGACCTAATGCTTGCTGTCAGAGCGGATAGCTCAGAGTGATAGATGACAGGTTTGGAAACAGGAGGTCATGGGTTCGATTCTTGCAAGATTTTTAAAGTCAAACATGCAAAGAGAAGAAGTCAAATATACGAAGAGAAACAACATTAGTCAGAGCAGATAGAGGACTGAAGGTTGATTGGTTTGTTCTTATGAGGAGCAAATAACTTTGAAGATTTAAACCCTGATAAAGAAGCCAAATATACGAAGAGACACAAATCAGTGTGTCAGAGCAGATAGCTCAGGGTGGTGGATGACAGGTTTGGAAACGGAAGGTCACAGGTTTGATCCTTACTGGTCGCAGTGAAATTTGAAGCTTTAAACCTCCAGTAAAGAAGTCAAAGTAACGAAGAGACAGGAACATGTTAGTCAGAGCAGATAGCTCAGAGCGATGGATGACTGACTGAAGGTTACGGGCTCGATTCTTATGAGGATCAATTAACTTTGAAGCTTTAAACCCTGAATGAAGAAGTCAAATCAATGAAGAGCACCTTCTGTCAGTAAGAACGGATAGCTCAGTCAGTTAGATGGCTGGTTTGAATACCGAGGGTTCCGGGTTTGAGCCTTTTTGAAAATTTGGCCATTTCGCAACATGGTGTTTTTCTGTAATTTCTGGATAGATTATACTCTAATATGTATCAACAGACTAGAATTGGGACATTTTAAGCATTTTTAAGCGTTTTAAGGAATTTTAAAGTTTGACCACTATGACAAAAACACCTCATAATATGGTGTTTTTCTGTCATTTTCAAAAAGTTTCACCCTGACACACATCAACAGACTCTAATAAAGCTATCCTGCAAATTTGGTGCATTTTTGATAAAGTTGAAAATTTGCTGGAAA
>CAFUXE010003153.1:467527-486125 GCA_903364295.1 Serranus cabrilla | reverse complement strand
ACACACACACGACAGGATTCCATCAAAGCTCTCCAGGGAACAACACCTTTCTTTGTTCTCCGTATGTGTGAAGTGATAGGACGGTCCAGCCCTCTGGATGAGCAGCTTCATATTAAAACCTTTGACCTTCCCTCCTCATTGTTCTTCTTACATAACCGTCAGTGTCCCTGCTTGTCCTGCACATGTGTAGCTGCCGTAATGTAACGTGTGTGAATCTTCCCCTGCTTGTTCGATGATGTAAATCTGCGGCGTGCTGCCGGTTCTTACCAGGGTGTGTTGCAGGAGTGTGTGAGTGTGAGGTAGCGGACCCCCAGATGGTACATGGTGCGCAGGGTGCCCAGACTGCTGTCCAGGGAGTGACCTCCCTCCACTCCGATCAGACTGGCTGTCTTGTTCATGCCGAAAGCCTCTGTGATGTCTTTGCAGTGAGACAGGAGAGGAGGTGAGGGATTCAGAGGCAGGAACAGTATGAACAGAGCAGAGGGCGGCAGCTTAAAGTCTTACCTCGGCTACTGGTGGCAAACTGGAAGTGTTGGGGGTATTTTTGGCACATCCTGTGAACAACGTCGATTTGCTCCAGTGTTTGTCTGACAGCATCTTTGTACTGAGTCTCACAGGGAACATACGCTGACCAGAACTGGAGAGACACACAAGATATTAAATGTGTTACCAGAAACACTTGATAAGGTTTATGGATCTGCACAGTTCCTAATTACAACCACACGCCTTTTTATTGCTTGTTTGATTAAGCATGTATGCATCAATTATTACACATAAATACCTGAGAGATGTAGAAGAAATAATTACTTTTAACATATCAGAGTTCTTTGAAAATGGAGGTTTTCTTTTCTCCAGCTTGTATAATATGAGAAGGTTTGTGCCGTCAAGGCCCCAGAATCCATTCAGGTAACACTGAAGATTTTTCCACTTGAATGATAAAAGCGTGGTAGGTATAGAGTTTATCTGGACTGGCATTGGATAAATAAATCTCTCCGTATTTTCAGCAGGATCCATCCAATTTTCATGTATAAGTAATATTCAATGCGTCCCCCTGACCTTTGACCTGAAGATATCTTAATGAGAACTGGTTCTATGGGCACCTACAAGTCTCCTCTTTACACACTGTTTACATGCTGTTACCACACAGGTACAGGGAAAAACTACAGCATGTAAAATGTGTTACTTTGGGTATTTCTGTACACTTGATCCCTAAACATGGCTGAATTGGATTCAGTGAGCCCAATTCATGTGTGTATACATCATGTTAGCCCCCATAGCAGCATGTCTTTCTTTTTTAAACTTGACCTCGCTGTATAAAATGACCTGTTGTGACGTCTAGGATGATCACAGCTTAATGAAATTATGATTTGTTGGAGAAAAGTTTGATAGTTTTTATCCATTATCGAGCAAAGAAAAATGGTTAAATTTAGCAACAAATGTGTTGATAAATTAGTATCAACCTAAAAAGAAATGCTGCAAAAACATGGGACATAACTGAGCAACTGAGTGGACTTTATACACGTGTATCATAATGTTCTAAACCCTTATAATACCCTTAAAAAAATCAAATCCTTTATAAAAGTTGTTAAAAAATAAAGATTTATCTGTGAATCTAACATCAATCACAAGGCACAAGTCCGTACGAAGAGGTTAAAAGTATAATTGGATTACATGGTTTGAGAGATAAACCTCACACCTCTCAATGATAAAACCGGATACAATAAATTCCAGTGTTATCATAAGAAACATGTGAAGCAGAGCGGACAAAGGATCCAGCAGACAAAGAACCTCTTGACCCTTAAAGGAAAGTTCCCTCTAGTTCCCTCTAGTTCCCCGTACATTATGTTCTGTACCTGCGCTCCCAGCCGTCCCTTCTTGATGTTCTCAATGTTGGTATGAGTTGTTTCCAGTTTGTTTAGATCCACTTTGTTGAGTTCGTTGTTGAATTGCTTTCGAAGCTGCCATGGCAGGTCGTTGTGGCTGAGACATTTAGCAAAAGGACATAAAAAGCTTTTCTCAAAACTTTCATCATAAACTGTGATTTAACAGCAGGGAGCCAACAATGTAAATTGCTTCCAGAAGCGAATGTTTACAACAGAACACAAAATGTTAACTGCTGTTGTTGTTGTTGGTGTTAATTACCAACAGCATGCAAAGCTTAAAGTTTACTTTATGAAAAAAGATATTTCCACGTACCCGTCGATGAGTGGGGTCTCAGACATCAGCCGCAGAGCTCTGGTCATGAACGGATCCTCCGCTGAGGTGACAGCACGAGAACTGATCCACAGCGCCAAACAAACAGCTGAGATAACACTGGACAGCATTTCACTTCAATGCTCTTTTCCTCTGTTGGCTCAGTTACAAAGTTGCACTTCTTTGGCCTCTGAGAAGTCCTCAGTCCACTAACTGCTCTTGGAAAATAATCTTTTTAAATTTCCAGTCAGTCAGTTTTATTGTTTTTTTTTAATCTAATTCTGTTCTGTCAGATTCTCGCTCCAGCTTTCTGTCCGTTTCTGTCCGATTGAGTCCCTGAAGATCGACTCAGCTCATTGCTCCTCCTCTGTCCTGAGTCTGTTTCTCATTACAGCGACAGGCGTCATAAACGCAGCACATTAGCTTAATAATTCCTACGGTCTTTGCAGCATTTTGGTTAATGTATAATGTTCCTTTTGACTGCTTTTCTAAAGTTCACAACATGTGCTTTGGGACTATCTCTCAGCTTTCCGTGTTTCACTGCAGAGCTGCAGAGCAAAACCAGCGCAGCCGTCTGGAGCACATTAAACATCTTTACTGAAGGGTTTCATGCAAAGTCTGGCTTTTATGATTATGTATATATAGATCTTCTCATGAACTGAAACTCAGTCATTATGGACTATTTTCCACACAGCTTGAATCATATGAAGAGGCTGTGTTTATAATTTATAATATGAATTCCTTTCTTGTTGTTCACAAGTTCCATGAAAAAGCCAACAATGACTTGATTAAACTAGGAAGAATTGCGTAACCAAACCTTAAAAAATTTATTTCTCTGTCTCAAAGACCTGCATTCTTTTCCAGAAACTATTAACGAACAAAGCCAACGCCAATGGACTAAAAACATGTAGTTCCTCGAATGGCCACTTGAGGCTGGCTCCAAAAGTTAGTCGATTCCCATAGACACCCATGTTAAAATGCACAACTTTACAGCAGAAATAAACATGTTTACAAAATCGCTGCACTATTATTTTGCTGTGCCCCCCCCAAAAAGTAAAACAATATTCAATGTACTCCAAAGAAAACACAAAGAAAACCATAAAATATTCACATTTAATGAGCTGGACTTAATATTTTGCATTTTTGCTTAAAAAAAACCCACCATTACTCACTACTGGATCACTGTGATCTCCTTTTTGTATATCAACTAATTGATGAATAGATAACATAGTAAGAAGGTAACACAATATCAACACATTGCAGTGATAGTAACCTACTTTTTTCCTTTCTTTTCCATGATAATAGTTGTTTTGCTGACAAGAGGAAATAAGATAACAGAGGCTGGTGGTGGTAAATGTAATATGAGCTACATCAGGGTCAAAGTATGAACTTGAAATTGGGATTTAAGAAAAGGGACGATTTAAATACTGAAGTTTTAATTTATAACATTAACAACGTGTTTAAAACTGCGACCGTAAACCCGAAGAAAATATGTTTCACACAATTAAATTGAGAATGCAGTTCTGACAAAGTTATTGGATAATAATTAAGAGATTGTCGGTTAATGAAAATGAGACGATAGATTTTCAACATGCTCCGAAAGGTTCACGACTAAAACAACAGATTACCTTCTGGAAGAATTGATTTATTGCCCTCATCAACTCTTGTCTTCAAGGCTTCTTTTCCTATTAGCCATTAAAGATAATGATGGTCTACAGTAAAAGCGATGAGTTAAAATATTACATTAACATGTTGTGATATGTGTCATTATGGTTGATTATTATTGATAAGTGATACAAAATAATTTTTAAAAAGTGCACTCCATTTGTACGAAATGTTTGTTTTGAATAAAAAGATAAAACTAGAACATACCATTAAAAAAAGCTATGAAAATGTTATTTTATATAATTAACTGTATAGCATAACTATATAATGTCACTTTTTACTATTAGTTCAGACTTTAACAAAAAAAAACATGATGATGAAGTAATTTAATCTTTATAATAATAATATCAATAATAATAATAATAATAATAATAATAATAATAATAATAATAATAATAATAATATGTGGATATAGCAGTTACAGCAAATGAATGAATGAATGAATAAATATTATTACTAATGGTTTATGGGTAAACTTAGAGAAGAAATCCAACATTACATTTTTTTGTTAATAATTATTAATAAAAATTAAAAGTTGGGGATTTTGTTGGTTAACTCCAAATGCTTTTTCTTCCTGTGACCCTCAATCATATGGTGTCTCCCTGACTTAGCACTCTGTCATTAAAACTCAGAGCACCTGTGATTTGTTTGAGTGTTGACACATATCTTGCCTGTCCTTTAAGTAGCACTGGCATGAAGACTGAGGTGATGTTTGAGTCAACATGGTCAGCACCCATTACGACACAGTGATGTAATATCAGTGTTTTCCAGACCAAAGTTAAAGCTGTTTGAAGGTTAGACAAGCATGTTTTGGAGACACGTCCACCCACACAGAGAAGAACCCACAGCTACTGTAATACTCAGTCCCAGTTTCATGATTGAAAACCAGTATATATATATATATATAGATATAGAACTCTAGAGAATGCAATATCAGAATAAACTGCGGTGGGAATGCTGGATGCTGAAAAGCTGCACTGCTATTCTTCTTCTTCTTCTTCTACTGTTTACGGACAGATTAGCCCACAGCAATACATCACACTGCCATAATCAGCATTTCTTTTAATACTAATTTCAAAAATCCGCTCCAAAATTTTGACTTTAATGGAAACACAGATATCGGCTGCCTGCAGATATAACTTAAAAAGCCTTAGTGTTCTAGTTCAAACAGCTTGTTTTGTAAAGCTGGACTGAACACTTTTAATGTGCTACGAAGAAACTTGATATACATGTTTATGTGCCGACTGAATGATTCTCAGAATAGGATCATCATGCTGCTTTCAGTGCTGTGTGATACCTATACAGCTCTTTTATGAATTTACTGACTAATCGTTCAATTTTTATTGTTATTATTTCTGTCTGTATTGTTATCTTCTTGTTTTGTTTCTATTGTGAAGTGTCTGCTAATAAAGAAATGCAATGTCAAAGTCACAAAGGTGAAATCTGAAGGAAAAATCAGGGTTTATGGTATAAAAAACATGTAAATAGTAACTATTGACGACTGGACGGGCATCAAACAGTTTAAAGTTCCAGTGTTTGACTTCTTTACAAATCCTGGCCGTTACAAAGAAAAGGCTTGAAACTGGATCCCGGCCAGCTGGGAGACGGCTATTTTATATTCATGGCAAGTTTAGCAGGAGACACCCACTATTGAGCAGTCTCATTTGCATTTCCTCCTTTAGCACACATGAAGTAATGTGTGGTCATGACTCTGTCTCCCTCACAGTGCAGAGACACAAAGCGACAGAGTGGAGAGGCAGGCAGGCAGAGCTGCACAAGAGGAAACCTAGTTAAGAGCTAGAAGCTGAAATAGAGAACTAGAGAGACAGAGAAAGAGATAGCACAAAGCACATCCAGGTTGGCAGATATGGCTAGGTTGGATGTTATGGAGACGTTTCATGATATTTCCTTTCCCGGACACCTACACACGCAGGATTCCTTACAAGCTGCTCTTAAATTCCCATTTCAGGACGAGGATATCATCGTTGTTTCCTATCCAAAGTCAGGTAAGAAGGGACACAAGGCACCTGCAGCAACAAACCACATGAGCATGTTGGGTAACTTGTTTAAGTATGCAATGCTATGACTGCAATTTGTATGACGCGTCAACCATAACATACTTTTGGGTGTTTTTCAATAAAGTTCAAATCAAAGATGCACCTCTTTTTCTCCTCTCAACAGGCACCACATGGATGCAGCAAATCTTGACCCTCATAACAACCAGAGGGGACGCACACGTGTCCCAAACTGTCCCAAACTGGACTCGGACTCCCTGGCTGGAGCATCATTATTTTGCCATGTTGCTGGAGGCTTCACCCATCACACCCCGAGTCATCACCACACACATGCCTCATCACCTGCTGGGCCCCGCCCTGCAGGGCTCCAAAGCAAAGGTAACATTTACATCTTTATTGGGCCAGTAGATTGTCTAGGCAAATATATAGTTATTGCAGACAAGAAGCTATTTAAAAAAATGTTCTATGCACACCGGAGGCTGAAAAAGGCTGAGGTGCAGTGGGCAAAGATGGGTCAAATTTTGAGTTTATTGGTGGGTCACAAACCAAGTTTCAAAGTGAATACCGCCACTTACTGTGTCGTAGTTTGCAGAATCTGCTCTTGTTAAGTCAATGAAAGCAATTTTACTTCCCATTGCAAGGACATATCAATCACATTGCGTTGAAACAAACCCAATAAAATTAATTGTGGTGCAAGATCAGCAAAGAGTTGTTGCTGCTGTGGAACCAGTTTTCTAGCCGAGAGCCGATTGTTTGGCTGTTGAAAAGCGAAGAACTGGTTCAAGATTAGGCACCGGCTCCAAATCGGCCCTGGAACTGCTTTGGTTCAAAAATGGGTATGAGACAAGCCAGCTAACAAAAAGTTCCTCAAGTAATAATACAGCAGAGTGATGTTAAAATGAGGCCTAGGAGCCAAAGAACAACATCCCTACCGTAAAGTGTAGCAGTCTGATGTTCTGGGGTGCTTTGCAGCAAGTGGAGCCGGCATCATGAAAAAAGAGAATTATCTCAAGATTCTCCAAGAAAATATCAAGCTGTCAGCTGAGAATCTGGACTGGGGGAATGTTGAACCAACAGGACAAAGCCGCAAGAATACGGCCAAAGTGGTTTCAAGACAATGTTGTCCCCATTGAGAACTTATGGGTGGAACTCAAGAAAAGTTTTGCAGCAAGGAAGCCTCCCAACCTCAAGGATCTTGAAGCTTTTACCAAGGCAGAGTGGTTAAAACTTCCTTTCGTAATACACTCGTGAGTAATTACAGGAATAGTCAGGAGGCTGTTATTGCAAATAGAGGTTTTGCAATTGATTACCTGAACAGGGTATGAATAACTTTGAACAAAATTCATTCATTTATTCATTGTCTCTAACCGCTTATCTGAACCCTGGAGATATTGGTTAATCTATTCTACTATGTACAGTACAAACCTCTGACACTGTGTCATCTCACAGGTCATCTATGTCAGCAGGAACCCGAAAGATGTGATAGTGTCCTTTTATCACTTCCACAAAATGGCCAACTTCCTCCCCGAGGCTGGCTCCTTTCCAGAGTTTTTAAACAGCTTCCTGGAGGGCAAAGGTGAGTTGAGGTCAAGAGAAAAAGGATGCAATTATATTTCACTGCTTTGTGAGGATATACTGACTTCACCTCTGTAACTTAAAGTGTCATTTGTTTGTTTCAGTGCAGTACGGCTCCTGGTTTGACCACATTAAAGGTTGGACCAGTCAGACAGCAGCTACGAACAACCTGCTTCACGTCACCTATGAAGAGATGTCAAAGGTAAAAGATTTACCCTGAATAACCTTTCATGTTTACAATTTCTTGTAAGGTAGTTTTGTTTGTCTTCTTCCTCAATCACACGGGTCGGGGTTGCGATGTGAAAATGTTGTTTACTTCGTCACTTCTTTAAAGTTGCCTTCAAAACGTGACCTAACCTCACGTGAGAGGTTGTAGTTCTTCATTTAGCATTTTCAGGAAGCCACTTCTACACTAAAATACACATTTCCTTAGTTAGTTCCTTTTTTTAATGGTTTTAATAACATTATTGCCTTCTGCCTGTGTTTAGGACCTACATGGCACCATAAAGAGGGTGAGCTCTTACCTGCAGAGTCCCCTGCTGGAGGACGAGGTGAGCAGCTGTGAGAAGGAGTGCAGCTTCAGCAGCATGAAGGACAACAACATGTCCAACTACACCCTGATCACTGAGGACATCATGGACCACAGCAAGGGCTCCTTCCTGAGGAAAGGTGGGGAGATGTTCAGTTATATGATGGATTGTAATTATCTGACGGCTCACATGATACAGAGATTTAAAAGATAGATTTCGTTACAGACATTTTATTGTTTTTCTTGTGAAATGTTGGATTATTTAGTCTCTTAAGTACGACGGAGTATTAGGGCCAAATTTAGAAAAAAAAGGTTAAAGTCGTAAAGAATGAATTAATCACGAGAATGAAAATAAGAATTTGGAATTAATTACATGAATCAAGTCAAAAATAATTAATTACAAGAACGAAGTCGAGAATAAAGTAAAAAAATAATGAAATAATTATGAGAATAAAGTAAAAAATAATGAAATAATTACGAAAATAAAGTCGAAAATAATGAAATGATTATGAGATTACTAATACTCCGCATCAGCCTGACATCTGATACTGGACTACAGATAGATTTGGCATTTAATTAAATCTCATCTCTCCCCTTTCTCTTCCAATAATTCAGGAAAGGTTGGAGACTGGAAAAACACGTTCACTGAGGAGCAGAATCAACATTTCGACAGCGTCTTCAAGTCCAGGATGGAGGACTGCGAGCTGGAGTTTGTGTGGGAAGAATAACATAAAGTGGAGACTCACGCCAAAAAATAAATCCCACTGAAGAACAACTGTGAAAGAAGCTGAGTGAAATTGGGAAATCATGTTGCATCCTGTGAGTCGGACATATGGACAGTTTTCTCTGTGGGGTTTAAACTTGTCGGGAATGTGAAAGTAGAGAAACATTTCCATCCTTTCTCTCTTCCCACCGTGCCATCAGGAACATTTTGTTGTACTGATATATGGATACATTTAACATTTAAAAGATGATGCAGTTTTAACATGAAAAGTGTGTGTTTTTGATTTTTCTTGTTCCTGGTCTATGTGTTTGCATTTACTTTGACA
This sequence comes from Serranus cabrilla, assembly GCA_903364295.1. Lineage (NCBI taxonomy): Eukaryota > Metazoa > Chordata > Actinopteri > Perciformes > Serranidae > Serranus > Serranus cabrilla. The sequence continues at coordinate 477,099 of CAFUXE010003153.1, read as the reverse complement.
TTTGGAGTGACTGTTGTTAGTTTTCTACCGATTGTTTGCGGCAGCAACGTGCAAAAGCACAACTAAACACAATTCCTAAACATTTCATAAACAGCATTCAGAGTCTTTAAATGATACCTGCTTTGCCTTTTATATCCGACTATAATTCAGATTAATTGTTAATTTACTTATTCAAGTTAATAAGCACATATTTTTGTGTGTGGTATCTCTCAAAAACATACATGGTGGGAGCAAATAATTGAAATATTTTCTGAATCCTCATACGAGACCCAACATCAGTTGGTCACCACTGCCTTCAATGCCTCGTCTGAATGCAATCTTGCTTTAATTAATGTGTCTGTGCATGAATCTTTTGATACTTATTATTATTATTATTATTATTATTATTATTATTATTATTATTATTATTATTATTATTATCATACAATGATGGCTCTGATTTCTAAGTCACTTTTATAAAGACCTTTGTGGATCAAAGATTCATAACAGAAAGAGACATTTTTATTTAAGCTTGTTTGCACTTTGGGATGTCCCATCAACAGTTTACAGACGTCGCTTCTGCTATAGAAGTCTATGAGGAAAATACTCTACCAGCAAAGACCTTAGCAGTTATGTAAGCTGCACAACAATGAACAGAGGGGAACAGAAGGTGAAAGGTTTTATCATAAAGCTCTTTTGTCCAGAGGGCTGGATCGTCCTTATGTTTCCTGACACTTTACGTATAAGACTGAACATATGGTACAAAGTACAGAACACACTGATTTGTTGCTGCAGGTTGAGCCGTGATAACTGGTGGAAAGGTCGATATGAGAATTAATCCACAGAGGCTCAAAGCTAATATCTGATTATATCTAATAACTTATGTCCCACAACAAAGGCAGTTGGTAGAATTTTAAATTATGAGACATTGAAGAGGTCAAACAGGTGGATCTCCCTTCAAACTAAAATCACTTGTATTTGGGTACAGATGTCTGTTAGAAAAAATGTCTCCCTCCTCCATTTTTCTCTGTCACTGCAAATAAAGCATGAAAATGGTCCCCAAAAAAATCTAAAACACAAACAAAAAAACTACTACACTGGAAATGCATTATGCTTAATGGCTGTTATACTATTAACATGTTTCTATTTTGTCTGGCAATTGCTGAAGCCCTCAAAACACAACTTTTTCTGAAATGTTATTTGAATTTAATCTGGATTTTAAATTAGGCCTGGTACTGTTTTCCTTCACTTAAAGTACGCTGAAGTTAAAGTGATAGTTTGTCATTTTGGAAACACGATAATTATGCTAAGCTAGGCTAATTGTCTGCTCCCTCTAGCCTTTACCATACAGACAAAAAGAGTGGCATTGATCCTCTCATACATGTTTCTCCCCAAAATGACAAACTTTTCCTTTAAGGCTTAAACCAGCAGCTACACCAGTGAGAGAGTAGACAAACTGAGCCAGTTTACAGCCAGAAACACAACATATTGTTAATAATGAAAACACATTATCCACAAACAAAAGATGGGAAAATAAAAGATATTTTTGAAACATTATTGAATAAAGAAGCAAGTGGGCTTTCTGTTTCTCTCTTTTTTAAATAAACATCTTGATAGACAATAACCTTTGGTCCCCAAATCTCATCCGAGCATCACAGGAAGCTGAGACAGACGCGTCGCTTTAAACACATTAATGTGAGTTGCAGTCGCTTAAACAAGCTGTGACAATAGCAGATATGATATTTGGGTTCTTGGAGGAATAAAAGTCACAGGAAACTAAAACAATGACATTCAGATCAGCAGGTTCCTGTTGAGCAACACAATGCGAGACCATAGAGACACAAACCACATAATTATACAAGAGCTTTTGACCTCAATGATGACGAGCAACACGCCGTGTTTCTCCTGTTGCACACATACTGTGCTGTAAGAGTTCATGTTGTAACAAGTAACACTGTAAATACCTGCTGTGAATCACCAGCTACCATTTCCTAAAATTTAGTTTTTTCAATATATTTGATGTAGGAATGAAGATGCGTCACTGTCTAGTCGTAGTAAGCGTCAGTTATATTTATCAGTGTCAAGTAAAAGAGGGAAGAAAATAGAGGAAATGCTACCACTGCAATTTCTGACAAACACAAAGGTGACCTTTAGCAACATGTTAAACTACCCTGATACTGTTTAACGTGTGTGCATTTATCAGGATGCCTTCTTTTAAAATGTATTAAGGGTAAATTATGATGAAAAACTATTATTAATATTAAAAGATACAGAGTTGCTAGTTTCAAACCAGAGGAACAGCTGAATAACAGACTTTCTGTGCTATTTTGATGGTGGGGAAGCTGTCATGTTTAAATGGTCGCACTCTCACAGTTGTTTTTATGGACATATATATATAGTACAAGCAGTAGAGCATGTGATGCCACAATAAAGTGTACTTTAAGGGGAAGGAAGTCCAATGACTTCACAAGTCTGTTGACAGGTGTTGGAGCAGTGGAGCATTACTGCCGATGTGAAAAAATGTATCAGAGGGACCTGTGCGAAATCTGACGAATGGCCTTAAGGGAACTCACTTAAATCAGCTTTGGTTGGGGCTGAAGACTAAAAGTTTGAAAATGATGGAGATACAGAATCAGATGGAAACCAGGAAGTGACTCCTTTGTCCCTGTCGTCGAGAAGAGCAAAGCCTTCTTCTCTAAGCAGTAAATGTGACTTCCTAACAACAGCACTTGCCTTCAGTTGAGGCGTCCCTCTGGTATCTAATGGCGTCCAATTTAAACCCAACCAAAACTTATTGGATTAATCTTTTGTATCAAGTCTTTCTTGTGTCAAGTGTACAATTGGTGGGCGACCTCATAGTCTCAAGCACTGAAACTACAGTTGTTTTGTTCCTTTTTCAGAGTAGCTCCTCATATCTTGAGATTGCGGCTCGATGCTTCATTAGCTTCACCATGGATGTATTATAAGAACTAGATACTGGATTTTAAATCACTTGTCTTGACTGGAGGAAAGTTTTACCTACATAAAACCTTAGTGGATTAATGATGGTAACAGTGGATCATAATAGAAAAAGACATACTCGAGCTTGTCTACTGTTCAAAGTGTCCCATCAGCAGTTTTACAGTTTTACTGTTACTGGGAAAATACTTTCTGGGCTGCAGGGGGAATTTTACAGTAATACTGTAAGAAACAAACCAAGGCTGAGCAGCTGTTCCCTCTCCAGTTCTTATTATGATTAGAAACTGAATCTCTGAATGGACAATAGGTGGCTGAGCTGTATTGACCAACATGGATTTGCTGTGTTGTTCCAAATCTTGGCATATTGTTGGCACATTCTGGAGGGTTTTTTGACCATTTTTAGCAATTTCCGTTTGCATAATTCAGCACCAAATGTGTGTAACAAATGGTATCAACACAAAAGTTGCTGTAAAAACTTATGGGACAAAGTTGAACATGGAAAAGGAATTCAACATGGTAGAATACGAATACTCTGATCTATAATACGCCTTAAAGATGTAATTGATTAATCAATGAGTTGATTACACTGTGATCATTCGAGATTTTTGACCAGAACAACTTGACACACATTGCTGAGCTGCATCTCAAATTAATCTTCAGGTTCTCAGCTTTCAGATGATGTACATCACTTTCAAAAAAATCCCATTCTCAAAAAGGGAGTGCTGGAGGGCTAAGGGGTTAACTGTTTAAACGCCTAACCAGGAGGTGTTTTGCCCTAAACCTAGGTCAGTGGTTTTGAAGCATAAATTCACTGAAACTGCAGCCTTTTTTTTCCCACTGGGCACCGTATACGTATGTATAATGACGTGTGTGCTATTTTTAGAGTGCTCCGCTGTACCGTGAGCAGTGAAACGCTCGTATGTGTCGTTATGGGTGGTATTGACAAACTGTCAAACTTCTGTCGTTTAGATTTTTGTGTGTGTGTTTGTTTTCAGTGTGCTGCTGATTCTTCCTGAGCTTATTTTGAATTCTACGTTTGTGTGTCTAAGTGTATAATGTTTGTGTGAAAGGACCTGTGTGACAGCTTTGTGTATTTTTTTTTTCTGTGTTGTGAGTATCTATGTTTGAAAATCAGCATTCAAATTCAAGCTTATGCAACCTTGAAGAACTGACGATTGTCTCTCGTCTTTCAAAACGTGGCGTGAAAGCCTGTTTCCTGTGGATTTCTTTTAGAGGTAGACAAAGGTAGTGTAAGAGTGTGGTAAGGCTGTCTGTGAAATACATGAATCTTACGCATCAATACTCGCCTAGTTTAAAAAGACAAATAAAAGCAGTCTCTTTCTCTTCTGTCACTGATTTGTTTAAAGTTTCGTTAAACGAGTTCTGAGTAATTGAGTTGACAAGGACTCCGACGTGCCGATCCATCAGCTGCTGATAAAGTCATTGCATAGTCACACACACAAGTTTGTACCATTCACGCTCTTTCCTGTGCACACATGCTCACACATTTCAGCTGTGTGAGAAGTCACTTCACACTTCTCTATATATCAGGCTTCGGCTGAGGGGAAGGAGGGTGAAGGGCAGTTGGTGTCTGTGTTAATTGCCTCGGATCAGGAGGGTTCGAAACCACACGTTTTTTTACGGCCTTTTTTTTAATCATTCTTTTTTTAACACAAGAGTGTTATCAACTGTTATTTGAGCGTTGTCAATTTCTCATATCCAAGTATTAAATTATTGCTTTTATCATCAAGGCAAAAGAGCCCAAACTGCACTCATCTGTTAAAGGTTACGTACAGATGGGATCAGTCTTGATTTAATGATTTATTATTATCATTATAATCACCTAATTTAGTTCTTTGTCCACATGCAGTGTCTATATGTGAGTGGGGTTACTGTCAAGCAGCAACCTCTGAGGCTGAAACGTGAACTCAGTGCTGAAATGCAAAAAACTGCAATTCCTCAACTGGCCACTTGAGGCTGGTTCAAATCACTTGGACCCCCATGCTAAAGGTGCTCTACAGGAGATTCAGAGCGTATCAGCGGTTAAGTACAGATAACTCTGACGTTTTAAAGAAGTAAGTCGTTACACGCACGTACGTCTGGACCAGCAACCACAACAAAGAAGAACAGAGAAGCTCAGATTACAACACTCACAAACAGAGCTGAACATCACTCTCTGGTTAGGACATTATTACTCCACCATTGTTCTGAATGTCCCAAATGTCCTTGGCCTTACAATGGTCAACTTTACCGCAAAAATAACATGTTTACAGATAGCTCTTTGCTCCTTTTTTGGATTAGCTGGGAATTAGCAGGTGTCAGGCACTGGAGTTTAATTTGGCTCTTCAGAAACCTGTGAGTGATGTTATTTATACAGTCTATGACCATAATAAATTACTAGCATCTTTGAACAAGTACAAATTTAAGTAGTCCTACCAAAACATCGTTACATAGCTCTCATAACTCTCTTGTGTATCATTTTTTTCCACCCATATTAACCACTGAATTTATGACGTGTCCTCTTAAATTATTGGTACAATAAGCTCCAAATATAAAACAAACTACCAGTAACTCTTTATAACTTACTTACATAAATCTTACTTAAAAAAACACAATTTTTAAGAAGTCACACCTAAGCTACAAACCAACACAAGACTTTTTTTTGCTCTAAGCAGCTGTTTTGTAGAGTTGATCAATTGTTGATAAGTTGACCCCTCTGGCCACAAGGGGGCCTTGTTTATCCAGCATGCATCTCTCTAGCAGGCTGAAGGCATTTAGAAAAAGGCCCACAAAGTTACACTCTCACACTTCAAGGTTTCTAGACTTGTCTGAATGCATCAACCTTTGTATAGAATAAATGGGTCTTAAAGGTGATCCAGATTTACACGTAAAGGTCAGTTTTCTCAACAGAGGGAGTAAAACTGTGCAAACATGCTGTGTGGCTCTGGTGGGAGCTTTCTTTAAATCTGTTACTCATTTTAGGCAGATTTTTAATTTAAAGGTACTCAAATCAGGGCAACCCGGCCTCGGCTGCACAAGTTTTCACCCTTTTCTCTCTCTCGCAGCCTCTCCTAACTTTATAGGACAATTAAAAATGCTGCTTGAGGAGAGCGACCAATCAGATATATAAAGTGTACGCCAGTTTAGTTTTTCATTCTGATTTTGTTGACCTTATTTATCTAATTTTAGGACAAAGCCTACTGTAGCATACTGTAGTTTAAATTTCAAGTTATAAATTTCCAATATAGAGTGAAGTTGTTGCACAGTGGAGGCAGTCCACCTGTCTGAAACTGATGAGTCTTTGGTATAAAGTGAGAAAATTCACTCTGTGAAGCTACATCTGTCCTCTCGTTGTTGTTGAAGGAGGAGAAAGGAACGATGTGGACAGAGCTGCTGTTGAAAGCGTGCTGACCTTTTCGATTTTGCAGCGGTAGGGCAACATGACAAGCCATGAGAAGATGCTGTTGGAGAGGGTTGTGCGCACTGTAAACATCCATTACATCCATTCATGACACCAGCGTATCCATGACAGCACTGAAATTATACACCGAGTTCTATCATCCTGCAAACTCCCTTTTCAAAAAGCTTTGCTGACGGCGAACCTCCCAACTTTATTGTTATTTTATTGAGGCTTTTTTCTATTTTTTGGGATATGTTTTGAAAATCTCTCCATTGTGGAACTAATAAAATAGTATTATCTTATATATATTATTGAAAATGTTGCTGGCACTTTAATAAACTGCTACTTAAGTATTGTAACTGTTGTCGTCAATGTTTTTGACTGCATAAGTCCTTCCAGTTGTTACTGGAATAGCAACAAATTAGGAAAACTTATCTGCGTCACGTCAACTCTGACCAGGATTAGCGACTGCGGCTCCTCACTGATAAGAAACAGGTAATGACGGCAGGAGACATGAGGGGACTCATGGCAGGCGGTTGTGCTCTGGACACGAGGAGGTGTGACAGTCGTGGCTCGTGCGTGGCATTTAATCCCTGTCAGCTCCATCATCCCTCCCCATGTTTCTTTCCCCTGATGTTAGGCACCACCGCAGTAACAGAGGAGGCAAAGTAGTCGAGTATACAAGCAACATGCTGCTCCACATTTACAGGGGACTGCAGGAAAACCAAAAATGTGACTGACTGCGTCTCTGTGATGAGGTGTGAGAGGAAAAACAACACCTTGAGCTTTTTTAACAGATGCTTTCTGCTGCTTCCAATTGACACATATAACCTTGAATCCTTTCTACTTGCTGTTTACCTTTTCAATCTCAGCTGTAACAGCAGGCTGTACCTCTGTGGTAACACACACACAGCTGCATGTTTTGAAGTAGTCACAAACTATATATAAGAAATTGATGTAACCAGCCCGTTGGTTTGTGGACTACAGTTTTAAAGTCTAGAGTTTGGCATTTCGGCCGTTGCAATCTAGTTTTTCTTGAGCCAAAATTGAGCACATATGGTGTGGCTGAAGGTTTGGGGACATGGTGGTATATTGAGAAGAATTTAAATTAGTGATTCAGACCATAAACTCCTTAGGAAAATGTTTACTAATGTATTAAATTAAGTAAGAAGTAAGATAATTCTCTTATAGAATTCTATACAATTGGACTTGCAAACAGTGGATTCGCCCCCTGCTGCCCACCAGTAAGAATGCAGTTTAAAGACACTGATACGATGCGTTTTTGTTGTGGTTTGATGATGCATTTTACTGTTACGGCCGGAGTGAAAAATGGTACAGAGCTACGGATGTTTCGCACATCAGGTTTCTCAACAAATATGACAACAATATTCATGACATTTAAGACAGAGAGTCTGCTAGAATCTGCTTTCCTAGAAACTTCATATTTAAAAAACACTTCCTAACAGGCATGTACACATCTGCTTTATTTTTCAAGTTCAGAGGCTGGCTTAAAAAAAGTTGGGATGTTGTCTAAAATGTAAATAAAAAAAAGATTTTGATAATGGCACACATTCAATTGAGTGTGATTTAAATTTCTTTTAAGAATCCTAATAAAAAAGATGGATGATTATGAACAAACAGAGAGAGAAATCAGCCCAACAGTGATTCAGACAGGACGTCCTAATATTTTGAACTTATTACTGTTTTGACGTTTGATCCTTTTGTCTGTTTCCTGATGATATCGGCTTAATATTTGAAGGGAAGTATCATTCATGACAGAACAAGCACGCCTCAATAAAACTTATCTATGACTAATAAAAGACAGAATAAATCCTGTTTTGGCAAGCAGTGGAAAATGGTCTATCAGGTGATACAGTTCATCCTATCTGTTGTATTATGGGCTTGTCTAAAGATTGGCGTGTGCGTGTGGTGAGCACAGTAAATATGAAGGAGGTCGATGAAGCTCAGAAAGCTTCAGTATCCCAGTTACACATGAGGACAGAGTACATAACCTGGCAGCTGAGTACACATCATGCTTCGAATAGCAGACTGGTTTCGAAAATGCCATTAATTTCTTGTGTTTGATGATTGAATCTACAGAAGCCGGTATCAGCCGTACATTCGACTCAACACTGAGTTTCTGTTTAATGTGAGACACAATCCACAATAAGTGAACGTGTCGGGATGAATGATCAGAAATGAACACGTTTAATGAATTTTAACAGATTATTGCTCCATGGTATCTTTGCAAATGTATTGGCTACAATGATGCATATTAATATTTATGCTAATACTTGCCATCATCATAAACTGATTTTATTGACTTTTTTTTGTTTGGTTTAAACAGCTCTATTTTCTCATTTCTGAATTATACACAAAGTTTTAACAAAAGTCACTGGAAACTATTTATTATAGTTAAATTTGGTGATATAGTTTCATCACTTGACGCATAGCCTACTTGATTTAATGCCGTAAAACATAAACACTGAGGCCTATATAGCATGATGTGATTACATTTTCTATTTTGTTTCACTCTCATAATGAAGAAAAGTGTCAGTTGAGTGAGGTTTTACACCATATATACATATAGACTTACATAAAATTAAATTGTATCAGTGCGCATACAACCTGCTAACATCCATAGCCATCCTCAGATTCTGGTTTAAACTGCAGTATGAGACGCCTCGTGCTTTGACCTCAGCAGTGCTCTGCAGGAGTGAGGAGCCAGAGAGAGTACACTCTGAGACTGGTAGAGAGTAATGGCCCTTGACAGGGATATTAATATTTTAAAAGCCATAGAGGAGAACCTCCTGCACCCTGCTGCAGACCTGCTAAAAAAGTACTGCCTTCAACAGCCACATTTTGTTTGACTGAGCAGCTGAAGAGGGATTGTTTCTGCTGCCAATATGATATCACTGACTGTAAACCACGACACACTCGTATGCCCCGGTGCATGAAGGACTTGAAGTGGGTACTGAGCAAGAATTTGAACTGTCCCAACAAATTCCTCCAAACAGATGCCTTAATCTACAGGTTTGGCATGTGGTTAGGTTCACCAACTTTGGGTGAAAGACGTCAGACCCAAATCAGAGTAAGTTGCATTTACACTCACTTACTGCCCATTGGTGCAACAGTAACTTGCTGCCCATAGGTGCAACAGTCACTTACTGCCCATAGGTGCAACAGTCACTTACTGCCCATAGGTGCAACAGTCACTTACTGCCCATAGGTGCAA
>CAFUXE010003153.1:443807-467422 GCA_903364295.1 Serranus cabrilla | reverse complement strand
CAGTAACTTGCTGCCCATAGGGGCAACAGTCACTTACTGTCCATAGGTGCAACAGTAACTTACTGTCCATAGGTGCAACAGTCACTTACTGCCCATAAGTGCAACAGTAACCTGCAGAATCTCAATCTAGACTAGATACTAGAATGGATGGTCTGTACTGACATGGGAGGAACAACCAGAAAAGAAATCAGCTGTGATTATAACTATAAAGATTCAACAGACTGGTTGGCTGGCTAGTCCGTTAAATCTTCATAGTTATAATGAACATATTAAATATCCTATTTGAGCCTACAGTAAGTAAGAATATCAGCTCTTTAGTAATAAACCTGTCACCCTGAGCTTGTGCGTAGTCTCACATCACACCTAGAGGAATTAAACCAGTGTGTCGGCTTTGCACTTGGTTTTTTCCTTCCCTTTTATCTTTCTCTCTCATATTGTATTGACCAGACAGGGAGCTGTCATCACACCATTTTTGTGGTGTGGAGAAAAGTATTTGTTGTCGAGACAGTTCATGATCTGTGGCAGAGTGGACGCATCTGCTAGATAAAAATATCTTCAAGTCCTGCTGCTACTCGTGGGGGAAAAAACATCTGCGGGCATCACTTGAAACCTCAGATTCTGAGTTGTGTCATTCACTTTTAGTCCATCTTCAACTTTTACTTTCACAACGATGCACATGATGAAATGTTGCCCGTCGGTGAAGCCCCGGTGTTCTCGCTCCAAAGTTAGAGATGAAATGTCACACGTGTCAAAGTTCAACATTTTCTTGACCCATCCAATCAGCCACCAAAACATCTCACTTCCGTCCACTAAATGTCGCTGAATGGTCAAAAAATACGTTTATAAGTGTTAAAGAAAGAAGCAGGAATCATTTAAATGTCGAGACAAAAGCGCTCACGTTCAGTCTTTCCTGGAAGGCTTTTGTAGTGATGCACTCATTTGTAGACACTAAAAGTGACACCACGTTGTCTTAAATATATTTTTTTTAAATATTAAACTATATATATATCTTTATTTATCTGAATTAAAAAAAGGTTTGTTTTTTGGCTAAATAATTTAAATTTCAACAAAATCCACTGTTAAAAAAACTTTAAGTTGAATAAATGCATGTTTCCAAAAATTAATGCGTACTAAATATATCCTAAGTCCCACCATCAAGCTTCCAAAAGCTTTGGTAAAGGTAATATATATATTACCGAGAATCTCCAAACTAAGGAACAGCACCGATTCCATTTTCCAGTTTATGTTGCTTCTTAAACTATTGAGTGTTGATAATGACCTCAATATTGACTATAATAATTGTGGTAATGGTATTTACCATAAATAAGCAGTACTAATTCCTACGGCTGCTTGATGTAAATAAATTACATGTTGTTGTTCTTCGGACGGATGAAAAGTAGATACTGGATTCATGTATATTTTCCTTTTCAATCACAACATTTAAGTGGCGGAACACAGCAGTGGTTGCATTACAGGAGTTTAATCAAATTCAGTAACTCAATACATGACCATGATTTCTCTAGAGAATCAGCACAACAGAGCGTGAAGCTCTACTACTGGGAGGGGGGCATCTTAGCCATGGTGTCAGAGCGCAGGGTCGATGATTTCTCCGTATCTCCTCTGACGACGCTGTGGATCCAGGGCAAATATGAAGATATCTTCATATAGACGCCGTACTTGTACAGGCTGCAGGGCTTGTCAAAGGAAAGGATCCCTGCAGCGTAAATGTCCCCACTTTCAGCATCCGTGACAGCCAAAGCTCCTCCTGCATCACCAAAACAAACGTTTTCCTGGGTGGATCCGGTGCAGAACATGTTGTCATCTACATGTGGAGCGGTTACGACACTTTCATATTCTGCCTTACAGTCGGAGTGGTTGGCCAGGGGGAGTGCGAGGTACTTGAGTGATGTTGCAGGTGTTAAGTGTACCCCCCAGCCCCAGCCGGCGATGACCCCTAACCCTAACATGGTATCTGCCAGGTCTTGACCTATCTCTGGTAGGGGGATGGGGGTCACTTTAGCGGACATAACCACAGGCTGCTTCAGCTGGATCAGAGCCAGGTCGTTGTCCCAGTCAGATTGGTTCTGAAAGTGCGGGTGGAGAACAACCTGCCGGAGGGAAAAGTAAGATACAGGAGAGAAAGTGTGATTGACTGTGTGGTGTTTACTCTTTTTGTTTGACTGTAATACGGTAGCAAAGCAATAAAAATGTCTTAGTTTTCCTTGAAATATCACTTTAAATAAGTGTATAAATAGAGTATTCTTCACAAATCTCTCTCTCTCTCTTTTCTCCACGCTTGGAGTTTTTATGTTTCTATGGAAGAATTGCTGTTACATCAACAAATCCCATCAATTAAGCAAAAACAATGTGTTAGTTTGCCTTCCAATACCTTTCCAAATACCACAGCCTAACTGCGGCACTCAGCTCCAACTGAAGGAAAGGAAAAGTTTTGAGAAAACTTAAACAGGAGTAAAAACTCCGTGGCATGGTCCAAGAAGGAACCCATTACATTTTAAAGCAGATCCCAAATGTACAAGTTCAATGTGACAAAAGTCATGAGACATGAAAAAATAATATATTTTTTTAAAATTCAATAAACAAAAAAATAAAGAAAGAAAAAGAAGAAAAACATTAAAAAGTTACAAATACATAAATAAGCTAAATGTAAATTAGTATATAATATAAATAATATGGGGTCAGTAAAATAGAACTACAATCAAATATAAAATATAAATATATATGTATCAAAATTGAATATACAACAAAAAATCTTCTATGTCAAATGATGTATTAGGCTTTTTATTCCAGAGCTTAAACATTAAAAGAACATTTTTCCTTCTTCTGCACAAACGGGATGCAAAAGCTGTTATATTTTTTGCCTGGAAACTAAGAAGTATATCCGTGGAGCTAATTTAAATACTGCAGCAGTAGCAGAAGGTTTTAACGATTTCAGGATTTTAAGGACGGTGCAGAGAAATACACACTACACCAGGCTTTGGATGCACAGGCAACACTTGTTAGTGGGATCACTTCCTTCTTGTGTTTGATCTTTGCATGGGATTTGTTGATAATTAGAAAAAATATAGAATATCGCCTCATCCTTCAAAGGATTACATGCTCCTTTATGGCTGAGAAAATCCTCCGAACACTAAGTCTTATTCATCCTGGAGGCTCAGACCTTCTTCTCAATTCCTTGAAAAAACTGACAATGATGCTTCAACATTGTGGCGGAGCACATTTGCATAAAATGAAAGGAAATTCAAATAAGCTAATTAATGATTGCTTCATTACATCCAATGGAAAAAATGAATTAAATGGAGAATGGAAATGAGTAATGAGTCTTGTGCATGTTCTCTCCATGTAGTATAATTGTGCCGTTATAAAATCATGTTATCTAATTCATAAAATAGAACAAACTAATGAAAGCAAAAGAAAAATGCATACAGCTCCCATTTTAGCATTGCACTTTAGAGTTTTATGGAGATCCCCACTCCACTGACGAGCAACATGTGTTTGAAGAGCGTTTTTTATTTCAGATTACATGTTTTTCTTGCTCACCTTCTCTACAGCAACGTCTTTCAAGGCATTGGCTTCTGCCAGTCCAGTGATTCCCAGGTACACTTTGGGAATGACCGGATTTTTTCCTTGGGTGTGCTGTCGACTCTTCCTGACAAACAGGTTCCTGCCAGCCGTCAATATCCAGCGGTCGGAGATGAGGGCTCCGCCTGCATAGCCTCCGTCCAGCACACTGTCAGAGAGGTAGACCATGGCCTGCCAGGGGACGTGAGGAGCCAGCATTCCCCCGATCATTCGTCTGGAACGGAGCGGTGCCACCTTTGAGGCTGGGAAATAAATACAGAATAAATGTATTTGTTGTCTTTTGGCCTACAGTGCAAATGTAGAAAGGTTTGTTTTTTGATGCAATTTATCACATTTTGTTCAAAATAATACTCAGACTGTACTTGTTGCCGGTTTAAATTTAAATCCCAAATGGTTGATAAGGTGTCCAACAAGGATCCGTATTAGGGCTCCTGCCATTTGTTGCCAGTTTGTATTATACCAACTGCAAGTCAAACCAGACTTACACCAGGCACCAGTCTCTCCTACATCCTTTGATAACGTAAGTATTAACCATAAAAAGAGAGCATGCAAGCATCACACAAAAGCACAAACCTTTGATCTTCAAATAAGCTTTAAATGCTTATTTGCTGGATTTTTACATAATTTATTGTGATTTTTTGTGAATTAGGGGTGTCACGATGTACCAGTATTGATGACAACCTTGATATTTAGAAATTAAGTGTTTTATGTTAATAATACACATATGAGTAAACAATCAAGCACCTCCTAATTTTCTTACTGTTCTTGCGTTATTGTGTAATAGTGGTTACAGACTCTCTTCACCTCCCTACTTTCAGATTTTCTTAGTTTTTGCCTTCCAAAAAAAGACACATTTTAGAGAATATTTTTGCCTGATAGCATTAAAGAAAATCTATAGGCATGGTTTTCGTATTGTTATTGTGACTTCTTCTAGCCAGAATAATCATGTAGAGATAGTCTGATATTGTGACAGCCCTAGTTTGAATGTATTGTTTCCATCTGTTATATGTGGAATTTATCCTCAAGTCTCAATGAGACCTTCTGAATAAATACAGCTTACCGAAATGACTAACTCCTTTCTAAGATGTGTGTTTTGAGCTCAGATATTAAGAACGCTTCACCAGTTTGAGTGGTTTATCTTTGCATGGTAAACACTGTTGACAGCTTTTTTGTTCAAACCCGTTTTCCCTCTAGCAGAACTTAAACATAATTAATAAAATATCACCTCCTTGACACCACGGTTATCACGTTGTAGCTCACGCACTGCACAAAAGAGCACGTTGTCATCACTTCCACAGATCTCTGGTAAGCGGAGCTTGGTCGTCTGTATGCAAAGCGCTCACGCTCTGAGGATTTCCTCCAGAAACAGTAGCCTCTAATTTATTCATCACGAAGCAAAGGCGATAATTCATGTGGCTGAGATAATCATGAAAGCTGGTTCTTTGTAAACAAATGGCTCCATTCTGCATCGCAAACACAACAGACCCCACTCCATAGGATCAAGATACACCAACTATATAGTTGTTTAGCCAATTTTCTTTTTGTTTTATGTCTCTTTATAATTATTTGGGTCTTTTTGTAGCTAGTTTTTGGCTGTGTTAGCATCTTCCTGTGGTGTTTTAATGCATATTTGCAGCTATTTTGTCTCTCTTTCAAGTTGTTGTCTTTGTATTTTTCTTTGCAATTGTTTTCTATCCATTTGAAGCTGTTTTTATGTCTTTTTAGTCATTTTGTTTGTCTTTGTAGTTGTTTTTTTATAGCTATTTGAAGTTGTTTTGTCTCTCTTTTAAGTTGTTTTGGTCTCTTTGTATTTTTGTTGTTGTCTTAGTAGTTTTTTTGTTTCTTTGCAATTGTTTTCTATGTATTTGAGGTAGTTTTTTGTCTTTTTAGTCATTGTGTGTCTTTGTAGTTGTTTTTTAGCACTATTTGAAGTTGTTTTGTATCTTGATGAAGTTTTTTGGTTTCTTTGTAGCCTTTTTGTAGTCTTTGTGTCTCTTTGTAGCGGTTTTGTATCTCTTTAAAGTTGTTTAATGCTCATTTATGGTCACTGATTCTCTTCCTGGTTGGTACGTGGCTCTTTGAGGGAAATTTTGCAGGTGATGGCCACTTGGCAGCCATGACACTTTGGGGGTTTGGGCCTGTGGCGGGTAGACCTGCTCAGCAATCCATCTATGTTCATGATTATTAATCATGTTGTAGTTCTGCATCCTGACAGGGTTTAATGACAAATAATTATTTCTGGTGTCTGTTTTAATCAATACAATCAACACAGAGAACATTGGCTTACAAGGGCCAAAACAATAATGAAGGAGTAATTAGTTTGATGCTTTAGAGTGATGGCATGAATATATATATAAATGAATATAACAGTTTGGTTATATTTGTTTTCTCTCTCTCATTACTTTCATCTCTTTTTATACTGAAATTAAGCTCCCTACTATTATCAATAACTGTTTTTTCAACATGCCTCCAGTCATTTTACTTTAGTCTCTCACTGGTCTCTGACTGCATGGTTTATTTTTTAAGGGCTGTTTGAAGAGAAGCAGGCGATTTCCTTGTCAGATACAATAGCTTTGCAGCCGCGTGAGAGACAACATTTGAAATGAGCAGTAATAGCCCAGCCCTCAGATCCCGCAGGAAAGCCTGTGTCATTTCATGCAGGAGTTATCTATCTGAACAGCAGCTGTCGAGGAGCTATTAATGTAAAACAGTAGCTTCAGAGAACTGCAGCCTGGACCCACGTGAATCTGTTCAGAAGCAAAACACTGTTTGGATCTCTGTTCTGTCACCACGGACACGTGAACTCTCTTTGTGTTTTCAATCCATTTTCCTGACAATCAGGAAAACTCATTAAAAATTTCTTAGAATCTGTTATTTAAATGATGGCTTTATCTGATCTTATCATGTGTTGTTATTATAATATTACAATAATTATTTTTTACTTTATTCTTGAAAAAGGTATTACATGAATAACGTCATCAGCCTCAGCTGTATTTCCTGATTAGTGCTCATCAGGAAATGTTCACGTAGGTTAAAACCTGGTAAACAACAACATGTTGCCTGCTGACGTGGCTGTAGACTTCTAGTAATGCTTTCTTTCTTTTTTCGATATTCTATTGCACATTTTGTATCATAAATATGACATTTTGATGTGAAAACTAGAAGTTCCTTTTGAATGAATCAGTGTACAGTTTGTGTTGGTGTGTACCTTTCACCCTTTCTTCAGCCAGACAGGCAGCCAGGAGGAGCACAGCAAGAGAAAACCTTCGAAAAACAACAACAGATTCACATAATGAAGAAACATTAAACGTCTTATTGCTCAAGAATGGCAACTTGTTAACAAATGAGTTATTCAGCTGCAGAGTTAGATAATAAAGCATTTGATTTACATCAGCTCACACAACTTTTCATTGCAACTTACACATACAGAATGTAAACTTGTGTTGTAAGTGAGGAAGTATTAGTATTGAAGATTGAAAATGACAAATTTGAACTCACCACATTGTGTTGATGATATTAATCTCCTGCAGCGATGGTTACAGTCTCTCCTTTCTTCAGTGTGTTGTGTATTTGGGGCAGGTTGCAGGGCTATTTATATCTACTGAGGTTGGGAAATTTCTGCTTGGCAAAGAATGGCAATTCCTGAAATCTGAAAGAACTGGTTGCAAAACTCGGACCTCTCATCAGTTGGGTGAGGCGCTGTAATGTGGATTCAGGAGAAAGAGCATTTAGCTATGATTGAATGTGTGGCAGCAACAGCTCTTTACACAGAACTGTGTGAAGTCTGTGTGTTATAAAATACACAGTACAACACAACATTTCTCCAAAGTGTTTTCAGCAGTTTGGCCTAAAACATGATGATCAAGCTTTAATAAGAGTTGACTTCTGCTCAGTTCAGCTTTTTAGAAACTGTTTAGTTGAGCTGGGAGCTGGTTTTGGTTCTAACAGGTTTGGAGGTTTTGCAAAGTAAAACAAGTGTTTCATCATTTTACAAACAACACGGTCACTAACAGTTTGTACTGTTTTGCACCATAGTTTACTACAGGTAAAGAAGACACACACTGTGCGGTTGTATTTGTTATTGCATACAATAAGGCACATATTGCCTCAGTAGATTTTTCTGCAGGGAACAAAAACCAAATATTACATAAAACTCCTGGAAGTAAATAGTTAAACTGTAACAGCAGTAACACAGATGTGAGCTGCAGGAACCAAAGTCCAGCATTTCTGCTCTGGATATTTACAAAAAGTCACAGAAGTTTATAATTAGTTTGTGTTGTAAATAAATTATATTAAATTATAGAGTTTACGGTTTTAATTCAGTGTTTTCAATGACAATGATTTCCATTATTTCATGATGCTGTAGTTGTCAAGACAAACACACAACCTTCATCAAAGTGTTCACATCAGTTACAGTCGTATGCAGCAGGAATCTGCTCTGAATAAGGTTCTGCAAAACTAAACAGCTTTTTGCTTATTTAGAATTTTTCTTTTTAGAAAACTGGTTTTCATTTTGTCCAGTCCAAACAAAGTGAGTGAGCATAGTTTCTTTCAAACAGTTCTTAGCGATCAATACAGTCAACCTTGTGCCAAAGTGAATGACTCAGCACACTGAGTGATGGATAGAAATACTATTTTTAAAAAAAGACTACAGATTAACCAGAATAAATCTAATTAAAAACCTCACGAGACTAAATAATGTCGTTATTTTCTGACTGTACTAACTGTTCCATGATTTCCCTTTTACTCACTTAGTCTTTATATCCACATTATCCACTGGTGATTGTTAATAAAAGACATATAGTGTGTTCAGATGTGTGCAGAATGTGTATTTATATCTAACACTATGTGCACGAAGAGTGACACAGACCCTGCAAAGCTTCTATTTCCCTTCAATGCACTCAGTAACAGAAGAGTTTCCACATGTAACAAGCCTGACTAGAACGATTTCAGATTCATATCTTGGACTTGAAAGTTGTGCAAAAGGATCTTAAAAAATGCGATCTGGAGACCCTGGAGATTTCCTGAAGCTATCAGTTTATGCATGTAATTGCATATGAAAATCTTGAAAATCAAACGCTGACTTCAAAAGTCATTTCATGGTGGCTGTGTTCCTGAAGCTTTGCAGCTCTCAGTGACCCGAGGCGAGCGCACTCTTAACTGGATCAGACACAGACACTGTTTATCTAGAAAGCGCTTCTCTTCTCTGAAACACAACCTCATCGTCGTCGTTTCGTTTTATAGATACCGACAACAGGCACGGGTGGTTCTTAGAACACAGATATCGTCGTATAAAAGTCGTACACTAGATTCTGAAGCTTTCCTATGACATTGTGTGGTGAAGTAGCACAAGAGTCAGACAGGAAGATGGATCCAACAAACCAAAGCTGTAAACCCTCAAGGCCAGGTAAGACTGTTATGTGGGAGTATTTTTTTATATAACCCTTTTCTCTAACTTTGGTGCACAAAACAAAAAAAAAAGTCCTTTTCACAGCGTTGATGTGTTTAAAACAGTGAACTGGTTATATTTTCGTAGAGAATTGTACAAACCCACCGATGAATATAAATTGATTTTTTAAATAACTTCTTCCAACTGTTTTTTTTTTTTTTTACATATGCTAGTAGCACGGTTACTCCACTACACCTGTTCAGACTGAAATATCTGAACCGCTATAGGATACATTACCATCAGCAGGGCTGCATAACTAAAATAAAGTTTTATCAAAATCACAATGTGGACTGGAGAAACATCCAAATCTAGGAGGCATAATAGTTGTCAAAAGGAAAAATATGTGTCAGAACACGGGTGATTTCCCAGCCAACAAATCATATTCTAGGGAAATATAATATATTTCTATAATGAATAAAGAGCCACTTGAGGTCACACCTAAAAACAAATAACTTTGGGTTGTGATGAGCTGCTGTAGAAACAAGATACAGGGACGTATTTTTCATATCTCAGACCAAAAGTCCACCAGAACTCCCTCTAAAAGAAGCATTAAAAAAACAACAATTTAGCTTTACTTTAACGTAATCCCCTCCAGAAATGATTTCCTCACGGAAAAAAAGATTTTGTCCGCATGACAAATGAAACAGCGGCTGTCAGTGTCACCTCAGGGAGAAGTCGTTAATTCTCACAGGTGAATGCTGCTGTGTGTTGGTATAATCATAGCACGACTCTAACCAGAGCTTCCTGCACACTGCGTTTAAATATGTTTATGTATTATGCGCTGTAGAATTACAAGACCAGTCGCTCAGGCTACTGGGAGCACATACGTAATCAGCCAGAAGCCAGGTTGTATGTTCTTGGACAGCAGAATCAGATATACAACAGGAGCCGAACTATGACATGGAATATGCCCTCAAAACCCTTGAGGATTAAGTTACATAACACTGCTCAGCATGTACATCACAGTTATATTCCTTTCTCATCAGTATTTTTTTTCATCTATAATCGGTGAGTGAGCTTCGATTTATGCTTCAGCTTCAATACTTTTTGTTGTTGAATAGAGGGAGTTTTGCATGCAGAGGTAGTGTCAAGGCAAGGTCAGATCACTGACGTGTCCTGCAACGTGTTGTCCAGTGTTTCAAATCATATCTGAGGGCAGGGGTCTCACTTGAGTGCTGCAGCGTGTGGCCCCCCCAGGGAGGCAACAAAGAGGACGAGATGTGTGCCAGACACGATCAAAGCCAGGCCACGGCCATCGGGGGCAAAGCTGGACAAATGCCCAAGAGAGGATGGATGTATTTTACCCCGTCTCATACTGTAATAGAGTCGCCTCTCATTAGTGCAACCTCTCTCCGGCTACATTTCCATCTCTAAAACACTGTCATCAGTTTGTAAAAGGAAGAGAGTGAAGAAGGTGTACAGCAAAGAAAAGAAAAGCTTAAATGAGATGGAGGAAGCGTTGAATGAATATAATGAAGTGTTGACGAAAGGCTGGGGTTCAACAATAATGGAAGCTGTAGGATTCAAACCATGACCGATGATTGAGGAACAAGGGGGAGAGGATGAGAGGAGGATGGGGGAGGCACATCAGACGGAGGACGTGGGAGGAAACAATGAGAAAGGGGGCTGCCGTGGACTGAACCTCGTAGCTCTAAGGGAAGAGCGTGTGCATGTGATAAGGACTGCAAGGGTGAGGGAGGGGAGGGGAGGGGAGACGAGCGGAGTGGGGACTGGAGGTTGAGCGCTCCACAGACCGAGAGAGGAGGAGGAGGAGGAGGAGAGGGGAGGAGAGGGGAGAGGCTGAATCACAGGGACAGAGAGCTGGAGTGTGTGTGCTTCTCAGGATGAATGATGAAAGGACTACAGCTCCACTTTCTTCTTCACTGGACGATTTTTGACAGGATCTTACTTCCACCAAGTCAACGCTTTCATACTGGATTGTTTTCCTGTCATCCACCTCCGGCTGCACACCTGCTCTAAGGTTCATCAGAGTGGAAATGCCGGTATGATCGTCCCGTCCTTTTTATGTAATAATTATTACTACACAGGGAGAAAGATTTTTAAAAACTTGTTTGTTTTTTTTAAAGAAACTTCTGTTTGAGTATTGACTGAAAATCTATGTGTGTCAGGCTGCACTCACTTTGCATATGAATAATTACTTTACCTAGAATGTTTAACTGTTAGTGCTCCTCAAGGACATTAATGTGCAATTTGCATATGTTATATTTTGACGAGTAGTATATTATTGCTTTATGTTGATGTTTCCAGGTGTGTTAAACAAGTTGAATCATTACAGCACTGTTGGTCATCAAAATATTTAAATTAAGTGACTTTCCAAGGAAACAGATTTACAATGCAAAGAAATCCCGATGAAAGGAAGAGGAAAATGCTGTTTATTATGATATGTGTGCATTGACAGGCTCATGTCTGCACGTCTATGGACACTCAGTTAATTCTGTCTTGTTGAAATTGAATTGTTGCAGTTTTTATTGTTTTGCATTTTGATGCAACAAGAAGGAACATTAGTTAGCTAATGGAAAAGAGTTTTCCCAACCAAGTGAGGCAAAATAGCTTTAATAACATCAGTATAATTAAGGTTTTACTCCTTTGTCAATGAAATTTTAAATTACAGTTTGGGGAAAATGTTTATATGAGATCCCATGAGATGGTCAAGTTTGTGATGGACCTGCAACATTTTTTAATTTTAAGTCAGAAATCAATTAAAAGCATCTATAAATGTGAGAGTGAATCTGTTCAGGTGGATTCCTGATTTGCGTCTCGTCGATCAGGCGAGCAGCAGCTGTTGATGGAGTAAAGTGAGGGGGGAGTGACGGCCATTAGCAGTGTGTAATTCAGACTCATTGACAGGACGGAAAGAGCACACACATACACACAAATGTGCAGAAATACACACAATAAATTTCAGCAATTAATTCATAGCAATCTGTTCAACTTGTTAGATTAAAATTTGCAAGTTACAGTTAAATTTATTGAGCGTATGCAGGGAATCAGTAAAATACTTACTGGTATCTAAATGTAAGTACAAGGGAAGAAGACAAAGGGTTAGGACATAACAATTAAGTGGACTTAAATAAATATCAAATAAATTAAATTAAATAAATAAATAGATTATACAGCAAGTATTTTTTCCATCATGTAACTATGTAATATTACTGGGTGCAAAGGGAGTATTAATGGTTAAAAGGCAGGAACATTGGGCTTCATATTAGATATAAATATATTATTTTTGGGGAAACATATTTTAATGTTTTTAATTTTATGGTTTTTACATGGGATAGAAATATCCCTGGCTTGGGGTTTGTCTTTATAGCTTTAACATTAAAATAATGTATAGTTTGATAGGTTATAATTATGTTTTTAAAAGAATACAGTGAGATGTGAAGTGAAACTACTGTTGGCATATAACATGTAACAAGAATGACTGTTGCCGAGGAAAACTTATTCCCACCGTTGTAAGTCAGTCACTGACGATGATTGATATGAAGGAAACGCTTGTTTGTATCTGCGTTTATGCGTGCATGAATGTGTTGCTTGGGATTTTCTCTGACAAACACAAGGGAAGCAAACAAACACGGACAGAATGACAGGTTGAAATGCGAAGAGAAAGTCGTCTTTCTGCTCATGTGCTGTGGCAGACGGCCTCAGGCGGCTCTGAGCCAGCCTGTCCATCATTACTGCAAATTACCCTACTGTGCATGGGGCGACCTGGCCCGAGCGCCCTGACCAAGCCCCCACGGTCTTCCTACATATGCCTGGCCTGCCACTCAGGGACACAGCGCTGTCAAAGGACATTCACTGCATGCATGAACAACCTACACCTAAACTACTGCAGCACAGTGGTCCCCAGAGAACGACACACTGTGGGCGTCATTGAATGGCCCAGTTTAATATTAAACATGGTGAATGAGTACTTGTTGAGTGGAACCAGTTATCAGAGAGCTGATTACAGGCTAGCATGGATAAAAAACACGTGGTTGTCTTGTCAGCTCGATGGTTGACGGTTGGTCCACCACCAGACTGATATATCTTGTTTATCTTATCTTGTACAGACATTTATGTTCCCCAGTGGATGAATCCCCGCACAGTTGGGGATCCCCCGACTTTTCCTCTAGCACCACCTTCAGGCTGATGTGAAATAGGCAACAGATGTTTTGTTGGGATGAAGGGGTTGCCACATAATAGGTGCTCCAAGCAGCAACTGGCAACTCAGACCAAACTTTGTACCGTGGTCAGGATGGGACTCGAACCCTCCAGTTCCCTACAGACCGAGATACTGCATGAATTCCAATACCTTTAGTACCACAGCATTTAGTATGCCAGAAAAACACTATTCCTACTGTGTTTTGCATTATGCTAGTATGATTTTTTGGCTATTCTGACTCAAGATTGTCACAGTCTTGATGAGCAAAAGGGTTAAAGTTCAAGGCGCAGCGTTATGATTAAATCCCAATTATGTGCATGAGGTATGAGGTTTGGAAAACATCGACTGTTTCTCAACCCTTCTCTGTGGCTCAAGATTTGTTCAAGATGCAAAGCTGAACATGAAACCACATTCGTGCTCTCTGAGCATTTACAGCAGCCAGACAGTGTGTGTAGGGCTGACTTAAATATGGTACATTTCCCATATTTATAATGAAGTAACATTTCATTGGTGTGGTTTTCTGATCTGTCAGTCAACAACAGTTTGTAGACAACAATGGAAAATGGAGAAATAAGCTCAATAAGGCTTCAGATACACAGACCAACAATTAATACAGTAATGGCTTTCATGAGATGTACTGACAATAATACACAAATAGGCCTTAGTATTGCTGAATCATAACAAAAGATATAAACATAAAAAAAAAAAAAAGCACACTCACCCTTTTATGTCTGTTATGGCTTCTGATGATGAAGTGGAATCTCAAGACTGGCCCTGAAATGAGTGGAGAGACAAAGCTGTTGGTTCCGGATTTACGTAAACAAATAAACACTTGTTATTCCCAAACACATTTATCTATGAAAGCTCAAAACAGTCACCATGACAATCGCCATGCTCCAGCCTAAGTGGCTCCCAAGATGATTGCACGCGCATAATTGCAGGCTCCTTCTGATCTCATCTGAACATCTCAACGCTGATGAGCTCGTCGACAGCACCTGTTAAAACACCATACACAGCTTTCTAGATTTAATGTGACTTACATGATTTATGCATCTGAGGATGCAATTATGTTCCATGAACATGTTCAATTAATGCATGTGAATCCATTTAGAAATCACAAGAAAAAGACGTTAGGCTGCTTTGTAACTGCAGAACTTGCCTGAGAATCATCACGATTTTAAGTTTTCTTCAGTATAAAAGTAATCCAGCGAAAGTTGTCTGAACAAGCATGAGGGAATTGCAAAACAAAACTGCTAATAGCTAATTCGGCGTACTTTAAATGGTGCCAGCTTGTAAACATATATAAGTTTGTTTAAAAATACGGGACTCAAGTTGTAGACCACCGCTAACGCAAATACTTCCTGTTTACTTCTTCCAAAGCATTATGGGAACCATTGCTCTAAAAGCTTTAGAGCACGATAGTAACTCACATTAAACACTAAGAAAAAAGTAAAACAAAGAAAAGAGAAAATTATTTAAATTAATTTCCTGTTGGATTATTAATTTAGCTTTTTTGTTTTAAAATGTCAGTATTTGTCAGATTCATGCTGCTGAAGAAGCTTTTTTAAAAAAAAATAATGTTAATATTTGAAGTGATGTTATATTAATTTCACTACATCATTCAGCTGACAATTTCATAAACAACTTACAATAAGTGCATTCAACCCCTCCAAAAAATGCTAGAATACCTCAATTGCAGCAATTCAATACAAGATAGGGACATTTTATTATTGTTATTATTAATTTCCAAAAAGACACAAAACACACACAACAAACTGACCCATGTTAGGCCAGTAGATCACTCAGTCTGTAGTGAGTGTGAAGATGTTTGGGTTGTATCCCCCTAACTTGAACTGCGTGTGTGTGTGTGTGTGTGTGTGTGTCTTTGCTCTCAGCTGCTTGTCTCACTATGCCTGAGGTCTTGCCACAGGGAAGACTTCCGCCTGTCATCTTCACTCAAGGTAGGAAAAAAGCCCCATAATGAGGTCCATCTTCCACACTCCTAAAAATATATTTTTTTGTTTTACCACCAGTTAAATTAAAAGTAAAAAGGAATTGCTCTGTTACGACATGAAAAGCCCTAAAGCTGCTCAAATGCCATCCATTTTACAAGTGTTAAATGTGCGTAATTTCATTTTTTACCTTTTAACATCCCCCTCATACAGATACTTGATGACTCACAGATAAAATCCACTCATGAAAGACGTAAATCTTTTCCAACTCTGCCTCCTTGAGTATTTCAAAAGGAAGGACTAACACTTCAGTTATTCAGTGTTCACAAGATGCTTTCATCATGTCAACACTGAAAATATTCTGGCCTTGATCACTTTGAGTCACGAATTGCTGCTGCAGCTGAGTGTCACTGTCACAGGTGTGCAGTGATGCAGTGAGAGAGCATAAAGACAGGTGGACTTTCTTCTGTTTCACCAACCAGAAGAGCAGAAGATGATTCTCCTAAACCCTGGATTTAACTGTGTTAATCTGTGCATGGCACCAGATTTGAAAAGTCAAAATGTACTGCTGGTTTGAGACACACAGCCATAAAATATGTTTGTCTTTGGCTCACCAATCCCAGGAAACATTACACGGTCATATACACATTAAAAAACAGCTCATTTATATGTCTGTGGCCCCTGTCAGCAACCTTTGTGTAGGAAGAATATTAATGGCACTTGGGAGGATGGGAGCAATATTTCAGCCTGCTTGTTGCTTTTTTCCATGTTGTTTCTGTGAAAAGTTGAGTCAGTTAATAAAACATACTCAACCCTCTGAACCATTGTACTCACTGTGTCCTTGTATTTTACTGCAATATTCAAGTCTGGCATCTCTATGGAGTCAGCACAATCATGGCTCAACGAAAAAAAAGTCTTTCATCCAGGATAACACAGTAACAAAGAAAAGAAAAAACAGGTATAGGGCTCAGACCACCACATATTGATGTATTATTGATATATTTTCATTTTTACACCCTCTCTTGTCCTCTCCTCTGTGCTCTGTGTAAACAGCCTGCAGTTCTGTCTGATTTTCAGTCAATATTTGTCACGTGACCGTTCATCTCTGCAGAATCAGTCAGAGCTTCACAGTGTCGCTGAGGGGCGACACCAAGTGGTTTATTTTTTGGCGATCTGTTCAAGGACTGTCGGAAAGTTACTGCTTGTTTTTAAAGTTTCTTTTTCCAATAAACTGTGTTTTTCTGGTGATCTTCAAAAGAAACTTTAGGGGTTCAGAGGGTTACATTGTTTTATCAGGTTGATACTTTTCTAGTTTTATAAAAGTTACTTATAAACAGAAGAACAAAACATAAATGATTGTGGATTTCCACATGTTCTACATCTGTATTTAGGTGTTGACAACATTGTGCATGCTGTATTTTCCTCCCATATTGTAAATGAGTTCATTAGGATGAGGAG
Source organism: Serranus cabrilla (assembly GCA_903364295.1). Lineage (NCBI taxonomy): Eukaryota > Metazoa > Chordata > Actinopteri > Perciformes > Serranidae > Serranus > Serranus cabrilla. The sequence goes on along the minus strand of CAFUXE010003153.1, from coordinate 450,801 downwards.
AGGAGAGGAGATAAATAATTCATTTAACAATACTGTTGTTTGTGATGAATTAAAGCCCTTCTCAACATAACCCAAAGGTTAATTCACAGGGACCCTCAGCTTTGCTTTCAGTTAAACAGGCTTGAGCAGCATGCTCAATAAAATACACTCTGCACAGACGACAACAACATTCAGAGTCCTGCAGGAAGACATCATTTAATGCTGTCCTCTCAGAAAGCTTGTATGATGAACAACTACATGCCACGCCAACAGTTTCCAACAATAAAGAGGCTACAAACAAACAGCATAACGAGGCAATCAGGTCTTCATTTGACACAGTCTCGCTGTGCAAGCTGTCCACCAGACACATACACAGCTAATTTATCCATACAAAACCATGCTGTGTGCTCATCTCAGAACCATAAACAGTTCCAAGTGTGGCAGGCTGAATGCAGGAATCAATCCCTCACAAAAACCTCTGAACATAATACAGACAGCGATTCAGTTTATCAGCTCTACGTGATTGTGAAAACAATTTTACGCCCCATACAATAATTCGTCAGAGAGGTTTGGAATAAAAAAAAGGTGGAATCAGATGACAGATAACCATCAATATAGAGCTTCAACAAAAGGGAGACTCACACACTGAGTACCAAAACTAAGCGGTGATAAATTACAGCACGTTTACAGGAAAGAAAGGGAATGAGCATCCTTTGTAGTCAGTGAGTCAACCTAGAAGTGGTTATCATAAGAGTTTGTTGTATTATTTCGCTGTCTTCAAATTCTGTCATTTGTCTAGTATCACTTTATATTTGTTGACTGTATTTCTATCTGTTTTATGTATAATTGTCCTGCCTAGTGTTTTATTACCTCATACTTTCTGTCTATTGTGTATTTGTTCAAATCGTCTATTGCTCTTATTGTTCTACATTTGTGAAGGAAGAAAAACATTCAAATTGAAAGAAATCAAGCATATGCAAACAAGTTGTGTGGCAGTCAAGCAGAGCAGTAGTAGTGACGTGTGAGCGTCATTAAATCCTAAACAATATGCTGGTTGAAGACCACACACCCACACATTTCCATTGTTCTGCCTCAAAAGAACCTCTCATTATTCGGAGGCTAATTCATGGCTGATATCCATTAAAGGATTCTACTCTGGTCTGAAAATGTCCATTCCTGTACCCGTTGTTTTCTTGGATGTGTGTACCTTTCTCTTCTCCAGCCCAGTGAGCAGCATAAATGATTGAAGAACCAGTGTATTTAGTTGTCAGCTGAGAAAGACATTTGGTTCTGAACTTAGACTCTCCTCATGGGCACTGACAGCATCGAGGTGCTTCCAACAGTGTTTGGGCACAAGAACAGCATGTAACCACAACACACAGCTAGAAACGTTACTGTCCAAACTCTGTTTGGGGATCTTGTATTAAAGACTAACTAAAGTTGATATGTTTTGATTTGCTATTTTTTTTGTTTACTCTCAAGACTGCATAATCTGAGAAAATTCAGCCGTTAATCTGACACATTTGTACAGTAAACTGAGCCATAAACACCACCAGAAATATTGCCCTTAAAAAGGCGATTGCTAACAAGTAGCTAAATGAGACTACAGTGGTTGTTGGGGACATTAAACGTCGTCACACCGGACACGGCCGGGAACTCTCTCACAAATCCGTCAGATATGACAAGAAAGTGATATATTCTCTATTGTGGCCTTGTATAGGAGGCTTTCAAAATGTCTGAGCTGAACATAATCTCTTTATCACCGATACGCAGATGATGCAGGTTAATATATTCAACATGTTTTGTCTGCATGGTTGAGGGGAAAGTGTTTATTTGTTTGTACACGTTCAAATTAATAACATAAACTACTTAATGCTGACCAGAAAAAGACTAGATCATTATTTGGACAAACCATTTAACTACCTTTCTATATTTTTCATTTTTCTTCAGAATAGTTTGCCGATCCAGGACATGGTTTCCTAATCGGCCCTACCATCTGCACATCCCAAGAGATAAAACCAGTCTACCCTGGGCCATGAATGCTCTACTTTCCAACGTCAGTGTTCCCGGGAGTACAGCCGTGCTGCTGCCGACTGCAGATGGACTGTTTAACCTTACTGCCGCTGCTCAGGCAGGTCTCAGTTCAGGCCAGTCCCTGGCCCCTCTCTGCACCCTCTGTTGCTGTGGATTTCTCAACCGTACTTTGGCAGTGGTGTTCATGGTCTGTCTGGCATTTGCCATTGTGGTTGGAAATGTGGTCACCCTGACTGTCTTTGTGCAAACACGGCAGTCCCGAACGCCACAAGGATATCTGAAAGGTAAATGTTGTTTATTGTCTTACCCCTCAATCTCATTTTCAGTTTTTCTTTAAGAAAGTTATTGAAACTAACAAATAAATCAGTATCAGATATGCTTTCCACAGTGATAATTCCTTCCAGCAGAAAATCTATTTTCATACTGACAATAAATTAATGGCAAAATGCAAATGAATATTTCTAAGGTCTAAGGATTTAAGCACCTGTTTGAATGTTATCAACCCATTAAATGGCCCTTATCAGCTGTTATCAGCCTCAAATATATGAGTCAGAAGCTGCCTTCACCTGCCATGTGTGCAGAAGGTAAAAATCAGCTTGACATATGACTGGTTGCAGATAAGAATCTGTGGTTGTTTTTACTGATTTAAAATCATTAACAACACTGTATGTTTCCATTTCATAGTAAAATTTCAACTAAAAAAGCTGGAACTGTATCAACCAGATAAACAGCCTGAATGTGTCTCCTTCTTATCGCCTCTCTTCGACAGTGTCTCTGGCCATAGCAGACATGATGGTCGGTGTCCTCGTGGTCCCTTTCTCCGTCTACACTGAGATCTCTCTGATGGTGACCAGCACACCTCCCATCTGGTACCAAAGTAGTTCCACCTCCCCGGCCACCTCCTCTTCTCTGGGGGGACTTGTGAGCCCTTGGCAGCCCTGCATGCTGATTGGTCCCGTGTTCGCTGGATGCACATTTGTCTCCATTAGCACCATCTTCCTCATGACACTGGAGCGAAGCGTGGCCATCCTACGGCCTCTCCACAAGGACGCCTTGGTGACCCGCAGACGAACTCTGCTCCTCATCCTGCTCTCCTGGGCTGCCAGCTTCCTGCTGGCTCTTGCGCCCCTCATCTTCAGCAGCAACTTCACTTTGGAGTACAATGAGTGCAGTCGTATGTGTAACTACAGCCCACTATTGATCGGAAACCAGCTGCCACCAGATGCCAACATTCTGCTGTTATTCCCAGCATTTGACTTCATACTGCTTGGTGGGACATTAGCAGTTAACATTGTGTCTTTCACAAGTATCCGGCGGTATTCCCGAAAACGCAAACTGCTGTCAGAGGGGAGTCTGAGTGACGGAGGGGGAGCAGGAGGAGGAGGAGGGGGAGGATGCCCACACAGGCCCTCCTTCTCAGACATCAAAGCTGCCAAGACTATTGGCATACTGACATTCGCCTTCACAGCGTCCTTCTCCCCCATCGCAGTGTTTGTGCTCGGCAACGTGGTGGGATACACCTGGTGTAACTTTTCCTTTTTTGCCTTCTGGATCCTGACAGGAAACAGTTGCTGTAATGTCATCATCTACAGTGTCAGGGACCACCGCTTCAGGAAGGGTATGACCCTGCTCTTTCAGCGAGACCACTCCCACCCACATGGCGAGAAGGCCTGAGAGACACATGAATTTATGAGCAACAAGTCTATGTTTTATGGCTCCTGCCCATTGACTTTGATTTTAAAGGTTTGACATTTCAGGAAATATGCACATTCACTTTCTTGCCAGGAAGACAGAGGATGCATCTGTATGGTAAAAATGTACCTGCTGCCAGGAGCTTTGCCTTGCTCCGACCAAAGTTAACAAACTCTGCCCACTAACACCTCTAAAGCTTGTGTTCAACACTTTATATATCTCCAAAGAAAAACCATGCCTGGTCTCCCAAAAAAATTTAATTCCCAGGCTAAATTGCATTGCCACTTAAATATTTAATCCCAGATTCTATTTGTTCTTGAAGTATCAAAAGGACATTTCAAATCAAAGCCTGCAGATGGCCAAACTAGGTCAATTTCCCTGGAGATACCTGTCTGAAACCAGAAGTCAACATCAAGTTGAGCTTTTCCAACTCTGGAGACAGGGTTGGAAGAACAACAACAACAACAAAAAAAAAGAGAGCTAAAAATGACAAGTTGGGGGTTTATTTCTTCTACAACTTGTCATTTTTAGTTTTAACAAACAGATTAAACAAATGAGATGCTCTGTGCAGATGAGTGAGTTTTAGCCGTGCTGGCAGGCATGGTTTGTTACCTTTGACCAAGCCAGGCAACGCTTTCCTGGCTCAAGCTTCAGATTTGTGATACATCTGTGAGTGGCATAAATTTTCTCATCTAAATTATAGCAGGAAAGGTAATCTCCTGAACTGTCAAACTAATCTTTTAATTCAAATGAGGATTACAGGTCTTTCCTGCTAAGAACTGTAAATGGAAGCCAAATTTAAAATCCAGGTTTGTCTTTGGATTTGTGGCCTTCCTCTATTGTTAAACCTCCTCAGGAACCAAAACCTGTATTTCCAGGAGCAGCACTGACAACCACACAGTTAATATTTTTTAAATATCAGTGGTTAGTTTCTCATCTGACAGGGGGTGTTCAGCCACTAAAGTGGATTACAAATGTTTTGGTTAAGGGAAAAGTTAAATGCATACATTTTATTTTCATGTGTTACATATATTTATTTTCGAGCATCTAATCTAAATCTATAGTGATAATAATCTGCCTCAAGTACCGGAAATGCACTTTATCAGTTATGTGAGCCATTTACATTGTGCCATATTTCAGACCATGTTACTTTTGTACATGTAGCATTTTATAATATTGGTTGTTTTCGCCGAAGGAAATGTAAATGAAAGAGTGATCTGTATATTTATTAAATAAGTATAGACTAAATGAATGGGATGCCAATCACAGAGATTTAGTATGAAGAGAATTCTGATTATTGCAGACCCTCAGACTGTGCTATCTTTTCAGGGTATAATGTATCAGTAACATAAGATGATCTCACCAGTGTGTCAGCTGTAAGTGTGTGTATTGTTTGAAAAATCTGTATTGTACAATTTGACAATATAATGACATATATAAATGAGATTGAAGAGCACTTTGCAGCATACAATGAACATATAATCATTTGTGATAAATTGTTGCATTGTTGTTTGTAATTCACAGAAACAGCTCAGCAACAGAATCCACAAAAACTCTAAAGTGTTTATAGATTTCTTTTGTAAATCTACAAACATTATTCCAATAGTTTAAATACCAGGACAGAAGGATTTTGTCAGTACCCAATAAGGGAATACTTGGATTTTTGGAAAATATGTTTATTTGCTCTCTTGTGGAGAATTACTTGAGAAGATGAGAAGAAACAGCACTTCCACAGCTATCCATATGAAGCTAAAGGTGACAATTAGCTTAGCTTAGCATAAAGACTGGTGCTGTCTCAAATATGCACTCACTGGAAGATCAGTAGATCACAGTGTATCAGCAGCAAATTCATTCAGACTCATTGATTAATTAACATAATGGCTTTTATCTGACTACAGTACAGTGGTACACAGTGAAAAAGTAATGATGACATTTTTCTCGCCCTTTCGATCTCTGCAGTATTGATAGTTACTTTGCAAATGATTCGTTAGAAAAGACATATTCGGGTGATATACTGAAGGAACTAGTAAAGTGAATGGGAGCCCTGATTTTTCTCGGCCTCAACATCAGTCAGTCAGTGATGAGTTCACTGAACGTACTCGTACAATGAGCAGGAGCCCTGTGAGGGTCGCAGTCGCAGTCGCAGTCGCTCAAGCCCGCCCACCTTTTTGGTTCTGTTAAGTACTGAAAGATTCTGTGAACAAATCTTTTGCACAAATCTTTTTTAAAATACAGGTTCTTGTGATTCTGCACACTAAAAAAGAACCACCACTACTCTGCAGCCTCCTCATCTGCTAATTTTAAATAGATTGTTGCATAGAAAAGATGCCAACCGTTGAGGGTTTTTGACTGTTAAGAGTGAATGTACTTCATGCACTCAAAATAGCAAGTGCAGAAGTACGTGAATAGAGAGCAAGAATGAAAATAAGTGTATTTCCGAAAATGTCAAACTATTCATTAAAATCCAACTGATTGAAAATTCATGAATTTCTACACAAAGGGTGCTGTGATGTACTGCAAGCTGACCCACTAACAAACATCAGGGAACTTAATGGTCAACAAAACAAATACATTTACATGCATTGTGTGAACTTCACTGAATGATTAAAAAAAATCTTACACGTACAAACTTAAAGCCATTTTATGTCATTACTTTTCTGATCGGTAGATTGAAATCTACAGCGTCCTTTACATTGTTGGTTCTGTGTAAGAAAAACAAGTGATTATTATTGTGCTGAAATTGAATCACTGTACAGAGTTATATCAGTCATGCATAATTCATCTGTGGTGATTGCATCAGAATTGGTAATAATAAACGTATTTGGGAACATTTCATTTGTGAGTTTAATTGGGTTCACTGCGACAGTAATGCACTCGCACACACTGCCGGAAACTCAGCATTTCTCCGTTCACTCTGGAGTTTTATTGGCTTGATTTGTGACGTTATGTAATGAGAAGGAATTTCAATAGTTTTTCATGTAAGAAAGCAGAGTGAGGTCTGATTTCTCATCTCTACACTGAAATATTTAAAGTAGCACATCTGAAGCCTAAAGACACAGAAGAAGAGGATCCTGAAACCCAGTGACCCAAATTGTAATTTGAGGAGTGTGTGTGTGTGTGTGTTTGCAGAGATGAGGAGAAGTGTTACTCCGTTAGAGAGTGATCTTGCAATTTAAGAAGACATTAGAGAGTGAGATGTAAGAGGTGAGAGGCTGACTGCTAATGTCGAAAGTGAAGTGATAAAAGCGTACTCCAGCTCTGGTCCCAACAGGAAATAAATGATCTGACA
>CAFUXE010003153.1:426778-443685 GCA_903364295.1 Serranus cabrilla | reverse complement strand
GTTACATATTAATGTGAACAGCCTGATTATATTACAGTGCAGACTCAGTCCTGAATCATTACATTATATCTGGACATTAAGAGTCCTGTGAATCACATTCTTTGTATCTTTGGAGGCCGCTGACTGACACCATCACTCACTTTCATTCATAGCGACTGTGGTAGTAAACTTACACACAATTACTGCAGGGATGTGGCAACTTTCCAACATATGTATTATATTGTAAATTGAACCCATGCACATCTGGGGATTTGTGTTAAAGCATCAAAGTCACCTCCTGTTGTAACTGTCAAACAGCTCGACACACTATAAAGCATTTTTTAAGCTGCATTAGTCTCACGAGGCGGCCATTAAATTACAAAGATGATGCCACATCTGCTGTTGTGACTGTGAAGTTGCCTCACTGATGCCTATCCATATCTGAATATAAATATATATAAAAACTCTTTGAAATATTAACTGCCATCTGCTTCTCATGTCATATATCAGTCATCCATTCCACTCGGTCTGATTTCCAATATTCCAACAATGGCTCTTCGTTAAATACAGAATTCACTTCACAGTCCTTGTTATCACTTCCTGAGCTCTCTGAGCACGACAAGTAAGGTCCTACGAACGCTGCTTTTTGGATTGTAAATTCACATTTCATGTCAGACCTTTTTGTTGCTTTTGCATCAAACAAATCACCTAGAAATTACATTAATAAACGACTAATTTGCAGCAGGAAATACGTTTTTGACATATATGCAATGCTCATTAATTTTCTTTTCAATCAATATCATGAAGACAAGTTGCAAAATGCAGAATGTTGATGCTCTGTTGACCCTTTTGCTGGCACATTATGTCATCAAATGTAGTTCAGCAAAATAGCATGAAATTAGTTGCAGAATGTGAGTCATGCTCATGCTCGCCGACCCTTCCTGTTTTCTCTGCATTTCTCCTGTATTTTAAGTCTAATCCCCAAATCACAGAACCTTCCCATTTTGTTGTTTCTCCTTGTGCATAACAACATTTATTATAAAAAAGTCATTATTAATCGATTAAGTAGTTGCTGAAGTTGCCAGATGTCTATGAAACACAATCCATACACTACACACAATCTCAATACATCACTGCACGTCACTGCAACAACTCACACCCTACTTTGAGGCATGTGTGCAGGGCTGGGCGTTGTTCTGCCTAAAAAAATCTACATGCACCTGCAAATTTAGTTGGACTGAGCAATTTCCATTTATAAATTCTTGTCATCAGTGGCCATGCCTTTTGCAAAGCCTGAAGGGTTAAGTTTAATATAGGGCAAGATGGGAAGAATGATGTGAGCCGACATATGAGCTCCCAGCGGCACAAACTCCAGGCACAAAAGGGTTCACCGACAATACTGACTTTCATCACCAGTCAGAGGCAGAATGTTTGGTCATCACATAAATCTCGATATTTATTCATTTCCTTGTTTATTTATTAGACCCACCTAAAAAAAAAAATGTTCTGAAGCCTCAATGTTGGCAGGTGTGATGTGATGATGTGTGTGATACAAACAAAATGAGGACCCACTTATATAAATATTGCTCCTTAGCACTATAAATGGACAAAAACCTCCATAATGAGAGCAGTAATTATGTTTTCTTTTTGCATGCGACACTGCTGACACCTGACACAGGTAGGTTTAAAGGAGCAGTGTGTGGGATTTGGTGGTGAGGTTGCAGTTTTCAGCCAACATGGATACCGCTCATGAAAAACACGAAAGACCGTCTCTCGAGCCAGTGTTCGGTTCATCTGTTCTGGGATACTGAAAAATGGTTGCAACATGGCAGGCTCCTTGGAAGAAGGTATGTAAATGAAGGCTGAGACCTGATCACAGAACCTATGGGGGCTATTACGTATAACACAACTGGAGCGATGATGTTTGAAGGTTACAGAAGGCAGCTCCATGAATAAAGGGGCGTGATAGTCAGGGTTGAAATAGAGAAACAGGTATTAACGGACTGCTGACGCCTCTGTCATCCCCATAAAAATAGAGATAGAAGTTTGATCAGACCGAGGGAAATTATTGTGCAAGGTTGCTCCAAAAGTACAAAAAATACAATAAATTATTGCACATATTCTATTATCGTGCTGCAGCTTTTGAGCCTTTCAGCAAGTGCAGATAGTGGGCAGACGGTACATAAAGATGGACGTCTACAAAGCTTCTCCAGAGTGAAGTGAAAACCTCTTTACTGCCCCCTGGTGGCTGGATGCAGTACAGGTCTTAAACCCTGCGTCCTCTATGTTAGCGGATAACTGTGCACATCAAGTATTTTTTTTAACTTTTACAACTATTTCATATCACAGTGATCGATGATCAAGTGTTCATTTTGTGTTCTGACTGGGTCGGGTGAGTGTTTGGGCCAGAACTCCAGAAATCTGGCTCCGATGGACATTGTTAGAGCAAGATGGCAGCGTTATTATCCGGGTTATTTTGGCTTAATTTTTGTTCAGTGGGAAGTTAAGTCTACGGTGCAGACCGGATTTTACAGCACGTGTTGTACCCTACTGATACGATGCAATATGGTGCAGTAACAGAGACATCAAGTCTAAGTTTGAGGTGATCACACACAGAATTAAATCATAGTTATGAATATAAATTCCCTTTCTGCCAATAAATCCCTTAGCTATACACAGCAACCTTTTCAAGGAGAAATGAAAAGGCTGATTTTCTCAAGGATAATGTGACAGTGCTGATATATATTATGTGTAGCTAATTCTTTTTAATTTCATAGGCTCGGCAAGACTCGGTTCACAACAAAGCTACTTTCCATATGGAAGGTATTTTGGGGAACAATAAAAGTTGTTTACTCTGTCGTAACATTGTGCATGAAACATTTGACTGAAAACATTTGTGGGAATCTGCTCAAAAGGTGTTTTTGGTGAAGGACGGATTCAAAAAGGAAAATACTAATCCAGTTCCTTATAAAAAAACTTACAGACAGACGGTAAACACTAATTTGCAAGTAAACAAAAAACCCAGGACGAAGGTAATTTGTTAGTCAGAATCATTTAAATGTGGTGAAATGTCCGTGGTTGGCGTGTTTGAGCTCACACTTCGTGCTGAGGAGAGGATCCGCTTTGAGGAGCATAAAGATAAACTGAACATAGTTGAAAGCAGAAGTGAATTTCAGCGCTTCAAACAACAAAATGTCCCTCTGTCGTGTGATTTTCAGGGTAACAGCAGGGCAGCCCTGTTTCCTATATTAGACAGACTCTGTATCTCCAGAGTTACACCACAACACAACCGCACAGACACACACGCACAATAGTGCCGCCAGCAAGAGACATTGTAGACGATAGGTCAGAGCACTTTGGAGCCTCAGCAAGGTTATGTATTGTTGTCTGTCCTATTTCTTTTTTATCCTCCCTCGTTTCATTGTCCTAATGAATTTTTAATTGTCTCTCTAAGCTCTTAAGGCAAGAGATGTGTGTCAGAACCGATAAAGCACAGAGACCACCTGTGGCTGGTGTCTGTTTTTGGCTCGACAGAGGAAAGGGCAAAGGCAGAGATGGCTGAGAGGGGCGATAGGGAGGGGCGGCTTTCGGAGCGGTGCTGTGTTTGTTCCTCCACAGGGGCGCGTCCACTGCAGGTCCACAGGAGTCAAAATCATTTGTAAGACGACACCAAACAACGAGGAATTCCTTCATGTCTTTATCTTCTTCATCCCATCCCTGATCTACTACTCTACTTTGTTTGTACAGCAGGTTATTATGACCCGTTTGTAGTTAGTTAGTGGCGCCTTTAGTGGCCGTAGTAACTCAGAAGTTAAGTGATAAGAAACATAAGAAGAATCAGTGGGTCCAGGCAGGGAGAAGTGTTGGAGGGATCAAACACAGGATTACCCAGCAGCTCAGCGCCCTCCGGGAGAAACCAGAAGTAAACAATGTTTAACTGACTTCCATGCGTCACGCTTTACATCACCAACATAAATGCCTCACTGCAGAAAATGATGTCAGCTAAGTAACTAACCCCCTTCTGGTTGTTATGTGCATTTATTTGATGTATTCCATGTCATTTTCTGGCCTGACCTTAGGGAAGAAACGTAACAATCCTGCGTCCGTTTAACAACGTCAACAATATATTTAAAATAGTGTTGTATGAAGACATTTATCGCTGATTACCTTTAAGGGTGCTAATTTTAGAAACACCATATTTGAGGGTTGGAACAAACAACATAATCGGTCGTATAGTTTGGAGGGTTTGTTGGGAATGCTAAAGCTTTTCACTCATCCTGGTGCGCTTTGTCAGATAGCCCATTTGGTTTTTGGTTGAATGAGTGTTCAAATAAAGTCTGGTTTGCTAAAAAAATTGGGTTCGCTTCCAAGTGCACCAGAGTTTGGTTCTCTGCAGGTGAGAACGCAAAGGAGTCCGGACCAAAGGGAGGAAGGTGAATGTCTCTTGGACAGACGTCGTCTAACGACAAAGTAAAGGCTCTGATCCAAATATGGTCAGCCGATCACAGCACAGTTGCTTGTGGCTTCACACAAAAACAACAAAGTCTTCAAATTATTTAGCAACTGAATGGTAGCTAATTGATTCAATCGCACAGCGGATCGGTGCCGCATAAAAGTATAAAAAACTCAGCCAGCAACACATCAAAGTCCACTAAACATTATGTGAAAGCAACGGATTGACTGTCATTTTCTTTCCAAACTGCTGTAAAGTGAGCTGCTTTTCTATTTTCTGGCATTCCTATTATTTCTTTCCCGTAAACAGTATGTACGTCAGTCCTGGGCAGCGAAAACTGGGAAAAGAAACGTAATTAAAGTTTTCTGATTGGTTGCCGACTGTCTTATCTGTCTTTCTATCTCCTAGAAAAGAGCTGAAGCTCCTCTGAGAGTCCAGACACAGCAGCTCCATTGCCAGCCGTCCATCTCGCTCGGTCCCACACCTCACAGATATGTCATTTAGATTATTCACAGTGTGGCCCAAGTGGTGCCACCTGCCCAGCAGGCCGAGCCTCGGAGAGCACAGACGGACGCGAGGTCTACCTGGAGTCTCTGCTGACGCTGCCCTCTATAAATACACCACCTGCTCAGTTCATCCAGAGGCTCCTCAATAAACTCACTATTGCACTTAGCTTGAGTGGTGCTGTCACTGCAGCCTGTCCTCAGACGGAGATCACTCTGTAAAATTTATCACAGGGGTTTTTCTCTGTTTGAGGCGAGCGGTATCATAACAGCTACTGCTCCTGATAGCATCAGCTTTCCAGTGAGAAAACTTAAAAAACTTTAAAAAAGCACCGTAACATCTGTAACATTCACCCAAAGTGCAATAAAATACTATTTAACTTTAATAATTAAGTAACTTTCTACTTACTATTCAATTTTCGCTGTGTGAAGCTTCAATAATAATTATTTCTGACATACAGCTCTGTATATACGTGTGTGTGTGTGTGTGTGTGTGTGTTTAATGCATGTATAGGGGTGGGTTAACATAAGGGTTGGAGAGCAAACACTTGCAGGCTTGAATGATGGTTATCTCTGATGGCTTTCAGCCGACTTGTTTTACGCCGTCTTGGGCTAATGAGAGCTGAAGTCCCATATGGCTTTACTGCACGGCTGAGAGTGAGTGGGTGTTTGCTTACTTTATCGGAAGTGGGAGTTACGTAAAGCCTGAAACTACGTTAGGACAATGCTAAAAATAGAAAAAGTTCAACTGTAATATTTCGGGAAGCCTCTGGAGTGGGGCCTTTGCACTTTTGCACTTGATACAAACTATGAAGCTGATTGTGGAGTTTTATTCCTTCTCTCTCGCTTTACTTTTTAATCCACCTTTCTGTCCTTACTTCCTCCTTTCTTCCTTTCCTTCTGCCTTACAATACTTCCTTCTTTCCATCCTTTTATTGCGGAGGAACATCCCCAACTGAGTGAAATGACCCGGAGGGATCTAAGTGGCAGCGACGATAAGAGCTGATCGATTTCCTTAAATGCATTCAATGGTTCCTTTCTTTTCTCCTTTACATTTTTTATTTTTAAACTATCCTTTAAAAAAAGGGAAGGAGATAATGTCATGCAACAGTTCATTAAAGTGATGCACAAGGGAAAAGGAGAATTATTCTTGTAAATAAATATGATTAGATAGGAGGAGTGTGATTTAATTTCACTTTAATGAGTTCCTTTCCTCTTATTTCAATTCCCAACCTTGTTATTTAAGTAATATCTTTTGTCCGTGTTTACAGGCTTAATGAAAATACTACAGTAATAATGCACTTTTAGTTGTCCACTTTTGAAATATTGCAGATTGGACATAATCCAAATGGGTTTTATTTCCCTTCTTGTTATGAATTTATTATGGAATTCTATTCATCGTCATATTGCGTCTATTTTAATGTGAAGCAGTCGATGCATGTAATGTCCTTAATGTAAGGCACTCTGAGCTGCATATCTTGTATAAACGCTGCTACATAAATAATAAATAAAAAAACTACAAAGGTTATTGTTATTACCATGGGAGACGCACATCAATAACAGGTAGCGTCACATAAGTACTGAGCCGAGTGGAAGTGCAGTCGGATTGTGGGGTTGTTTTTATGAAGTCCTTTTCTCATCTTTCCTGGACCTCATGATGTTTTCCACCAGGTCAAGGAAAAAAAGACATTGGACGAGCATTAAACGAGTATTTAACCACAACATTTCAGTCTTCTTTGCCTCCTTCTTCCCATCCTTCCTCCCTTCTGACCTTCATCTCTTCCTTCTTTCTTTACACCCCCCTTACACTTCCTTCTTTATGTGTGTTTTCCCCCTCCTATGTGTTTAGTATGTAAGCACACACTCCTGTCAGAGGTAATCTGTTCGGGCAGCTCGGTGTGTCATTTATGGCTCCGTCTGCCTCCATCACACCTGTGACTTCCTGTAGCCAGAGGCTGCTCCAGCTTTCAGAACAGCAATCTGCAGAACGACACCAGGCTGCGTACTTCACTCACACTGCACTGCAGAAATGTACTGAAGATGCATTAACGCTTCTTCATGCAATTTTCCGTAAATTTTAGGCTTTTATCTTCTTATGTGTGGACCAACATTAACGTGCATTTCCAGTTCTGTACTGTTTGGAACCTCCATCACATTTAGACTGAAGCTCGTCTATGTCAAGATCAGAGAAGAAGAAAAAATGTCTCCAGTTGGAAGAACCAACAACTAGCTCTTATTTGCATGACGCACAGCGATGTATGAAAAACAGAAAGGGTGTGGTTGGTGCTGCTGACGCCTGTGGAGCGATGTGGGTTCAAACCACATGACAGCACACGGTGTAACGTTAAAGTCAGTGCCTCCACCACAAGTTATCCATATGTTGCTTGTTGTGTTGGAAATGATACATTTGTACATTTGTATTTGAATTAAAAAAAAAAGAAAAAAAAGCCAAGTAAACTTACAGCAAGAGGAGTATAATATGCTTTCACTCTGCTTCGAGTAGTAAAAATGCATGCAACAAAGAGGAAATGTGGAAATGTGGGATTCAAAACATTGTGCCCTATAGCTTATTAAGTTGAGCATGTTATAGATTAAATAATGCGTCAGAGGTTTTTACTGATCTGTAGCTTTGCTTTGATGCTGCCAGTAATTACTTTCTGATATTCATACAGTATATTAATATTCATATTTATACTCCAGGGACACGGCTGGATGTAAAAACAAAGTAAAAACAGCAACGCTGAAGCTTACATGTGTAACAGGTTACTTTTTCATATACAATTATATATTTTATTGATATGAAATTGTTTGACATACATGTTGGCCTCTGGAAATAATTGTCAATAATTTACATAAAACCTAATGCATATATGAGAACCACTGAGGGTTTTTTGCCCTTCCGGGTATTAATGCAAAGTAATCTGGTTTAACTGACCATGTTACCCCCATATAATTAACTATTAATTCGCCATTTAAAACATGTATAATGAGGGTTCTTCCACCAGTATGTTCATTTCTACCTAAAAAACAAAAAAGAGAAATAATAATAATAATAATGAAATTACCAAATAACAAAACATCCCTTTCTGGGTTCAGGGAGAACATTTAAGCCCGTTTGGTTGACCTGACCTGACAGGCTCACAGCTGTCGTGCCTCCTCCTCCTTATGGCAAACAAACACCTCAGACAGACGGCACCTGCAGCACTCCCACTTACATAACCACGTCTGCCTGACATCCGCTTTACTGTCCACTGATATGTTCCACACGTTTTTCAGAGCTGCCCTGACTCAAGATCACGACTTTCCATTTTAGTTAATTTTGATGGAAGATGAAGAGCCACTAATGATGAGGACTCGTCATTAGCGGCTCCCTGTTTATCCGTTGCTCTGCCATGATGAGGCAGAACTGTTAGCAGCTGTTGCTCCTGAACGCGCCTCGAGGAGTAAGCGATGCCTTCCTCGATGTACCGAGTCACAATGTTCAGCTCACAGAGATCCTGCATGTTTAAAAATCTTAACTACCCCTCCGGACATGGTTAACAGGATGAAAACCACTTTGCTAGGACTAATATTTTGTTTTACAAAGTCTCCCCGCATAAAAAGTTTTAAAAAGGTATGAAAGTACGGTGGCCGACAACACACGAATGATGCAAAACCAAAAACACACAAACACATAAAACAACGTGAATTTGCAGCATTTTTCTTTTTGCTTCTGCCTCGTTTCTGTGATTGCAGCATTTTTCTGTTGCATCTGTTTTATGTGTTTGTGTGTTTTTGGTTTCGCATCATTCCTGTGTTTGCAGTGTTTTGCCCTTGTCGGCCACCGTAGAGAAGGGACTAGAAGTACATCTACTCTTTCTCCCTCACCGAAAAAAATTCTGGTTCTGCCCGGTGCCAGATGCTGTGGTTTGTAGCAGAGGTGGATTCGGTAACTAGAGGAAACATTTGAATTTAGCCACACATGTTTGAGCCCCAATAACTGACTAGCTGACCTATAAAGTGGTAAATGTAAAGAGCATCTTTGAGCTTCTTGTTTCCAGCTTCCCAACAAGAAACAGATCTGTTAACCACTAAAAAATGCCACAATCTCCTTCCATTCATAAATATATGTAGGTTTGAATTACAGGCAAACACACAGTCTGACAAGGATCCATAAAGATGCACATGAACTGTATCGAGTGCAGGACAACCGACAGATCAGCTCTGACAATAAATTCAATCCCAACTCTTTGCACAGAAGAATTGCCTTTGGCAGCAAATCTTATTTAGAGTCAAAGCGGATACATCTGTATCCCTCGAGCTCTTACAGATTTAGCAGTTTTCTCTGCCTTCCTCACACATTTGCTTTGGCTCAGTCAAACTGGGAATCGTCTGTGAATGGCCATTTTCAGACCATTTCACTGGTTTTCTCTAAGATTTCAGCTTTGGCACGGGTCTCTGCAGAGCTTTCATGCTCTCTCTCTGAAGATATTCCAGAGTCGATGTCTCCCCCGTGTTCGCGGTCACGGTCCTGTTTGAACGGTGTATCGATCTAAAGTCTTTGGCAGCCTGACGCAGGTTTCTTCTCCTTAGTTTACCGTTGTGTCGACCTTAAAAGCCTCCCCCATGAACGCTGCTGCCATCGCCGCAGTTCACAGTGAAATGGTGTTAGATGGCTGACGATCTGTGCTTTTATTTTAATCTACAGCTCTTCAAAATGTCTTTTAACGAAACCCAGGCTGCTACATGCAGCTTTTTCCTCCAAAGGTTAACTTGATCAAACAGTTCACAAATTATGTTCGGAAGAATTTACAGAAATCACCTGAGGCGGTTAGATATCTATATCAATACATGTCTAAAATCATGTTTTGTACGTTTTTTTTTAACCGTAAAAATTAAAACATAAAAAAGTAGTTTTAAAATGTAGATTTGATGTATCTAAATTAGTATAAAAGGCTAAATTAATTAGCTCATATCACTTAAAAAAAGAGGGGGTGGGGGGTCTACTGCTGACAAAATCATTTATGTTTTTTAACTGGGTCCATGTTTAAATTTTTGTTTGCAATTATTGTCCGTCAATTGTCTGCAATTTTGATTGTTATGTTTTTTTCTCCTGTTTTTGTGATCTAACATAGCATTTTTTGCAGTCCTAAAAATATCTTATATATATATATATATGTATATAAACAGAGAGAGACTGTGGGTGAAAGTGTTTCTTTCTTTAAAAGGTAAGTGTTGAAGAGTGTTACTGAAGTTGACAAATGACCCAGAAACCGTCTTTGTTTCAGATTCCTGTTTGATGACTTTGTGACCAATGACCCAGCAGACATTGGATCTTTTAGTCCTGGTGCCTCCCCGAGCCTATAAAATCTCCAATAGAGACTCTTTGATTTAAACAATGCTTCACTCACTTTTCCTTCTCATGTTCCAGAAAAAAAAACATAAATATCACAGCACGTCTGTAAATGTCAAATGTCCGCTAAACCCTATAGAGTTAAAAGAGATCAGAGTCTAAATGTCAACGCAAACAGTCGGGATCATTAAAGCAGAACGGTGGCGTGAGTGAGAGAAAACGTAGACGTATATTCATTAACAGCTAAACCACAGACTCAACCCACCTGGGAAAAATAAATAAATACTCAAAACTTGTAAGAAGTCTGAAATTCTTACTAATCACAAAATTCGATATAGTGCATGGACTAAAGTGCATTAAGGGCAAGTCTAACCCATTTTTGCTAATTAAATGGTGCATAATCTGGGTGCAGAGGGGCTGTTTTTAGTCCCTAAACTAATCATAGGTGTGTTTTTGGGAATAACAACAATTAACCCATCAAAGCCAGGTGCTCTGCTATTTAAGGTGGACTGGGCATATTAGAAGTGTCAGTTTTTCTGCCTCCACTGTCTTCTAATCTGTGCACCTGTGTGTTCCTGACTATCTAGCTTTAAATAGCAGGGAAACATTGATTTAACACCAGGTTTATGTTGGTTAATGGTGCACACACCTTCTGCCGCCTCCTGATAACCATTTCTGGGAACTTTAAATAAACTAAACTCTAAAATAATTCTGCCAAATAAATCGAAACCTCAGTCAAATTTTTTTTTCTCGGTCAATTTATTTTTTCCTCGCTAATCTTCTGCATTAGCATTGTTTTGGTTACATGTTTTGCATACGGATCCTCCAAAGGCTCCAAACGGCTGTTCATCTGTTTATCTCTTCATCATTGGCTGCATTAGAATGACCAAGACATCTGCTACGGCTGTATGTGATACACAAATCATGTTTGAATTATCTAACTGAAGTAAATGTTTTGTTTTGTCCCAAAGATGAGAAGTTGTAGATCAGTGATCAGCCTGACTCCATGAAACTCAAAACTACACCGAGCCCATTATCACCTCAAAAACACAGCAAGTATGAAGTGATTTCTGCTCAAACAAGACTGACAAAATCTGCAGCTGCAGCTCGCCTTGAATCCACACTAACACCAGGAAAGTGGAACATATCACACCTGTCTTTACATCACTGCACTGACTTCCTGTGTGCCAAAGAACAGACTTCAAAATTCAGCTACTTGTTCACAAAGAACTGAATGGTCTCGACTCAGATTTATCTCAGTTATGAAGCATCTCGACCCCTTAGGGCTAAAACATCACTGTTTAAACCTGCTTTCTCATAAATAGGATAGCTATCTTTTTAATCCTTTGTTTCATTTGTTTTTATCATCTTCTAAATAGACTTTTACTGTGTCTAATATTTTAATTGTATTTCTTGAAAGTGGCTTCTAATGCTTAATGTCTGTTGTATTTTTTGTGTTTTCTGTAAAGCACTTTGACCTTGTGTATGAATGTGGCTATACAAATCATTTATTTTGCCGTGCCTAACCTTGTGAATACATACATAACGCTAGATAACATAGATACATATTTTGTTTATAATCCTTCAAGATAATATATGACGAGCATCGACCTTCCTTTTCCGGTTAGCCTTCAGATTGTATCAAAGCTTGTCGCAAATAGCTTCTCGGAGACAGATCGGCGCTGCCTCGTAGCTATAATCGATGTTATATGAGGAAACTGTTCATCTAAGTGGCCATCAGTAATAAAGTTGTGCCTGTCTGGAAGCCAGGCCTCGCCTCTCCTCCCACTTGTGACACCACATACGGGATACGAGCCGGTCTGGACTTGGCCTCAGGGAGACGGAGATTGGAGATTGGAGGCGCCTGGCAGCTCACAGCTGATCCTCACCGTGCTGCTGCCGCCGCCTTCACCTGCTCCGTCTAACGACCGCTGTTTATTCTGGGATTAGCAGGCGTGGTTGTGAGAAGCCATGAAGGCATCTCAATGTGTCAATGAGTGGGGAAAGCCCCAAAAATAACAACAAAAGCAGCTTTGGGAGGTCATGACACCACAATACACACAGCTGATAACAACAGAGGGGAGCGAGAACTCAGCTGAGAGGAAGACGACTTGAAGGGCTTCCTCTCTCTGCTGCTGCCGGGAACACATCAAAGTCATCTTTCAGCAAAAGATCAGTCAGCTGCTCTACACTCAGCCAGAAGATGTTTCTCTGTAATTGTTAGAATAAAAGCTACTGCAGCTCTTCCTGCAGTGTAACCTTGTTTTTGTTTTCTTTATTCTTTGGTTTGTAGCTTAAAGCATATTTTCCAGTCTCTATGATTCATCTGCAACACGTGCCGTCCTCCACACACACACAGACACACACAAACACACACACGCACATTATTCCAACCGTGCTCTGACAGAACAAATTGCATCGAACAGCCTGAGAGTTTTGATAAATATCATACGATAAGAAAAGAGCAGCAGAACCTTTGAAAAACGTACCAATTCTCTCATCAACTTAAAGATATTTTGGTGCAGAAAAAAAGACAATGGTTTCCTCACTTAACTGGATCAAATGCAAAATAGGGTGATGTGTAGTTTTCTTTTGATGGACAATAAAGAGATCAAATATCGAATATTTTCTCCCCGTTCGCAACCTTTCCTTTATGTGCTGAAATTCAGCTCCGTTTCCGTAAATGGGAAACATAGTGGCTCGAACATATAGCCACAGGCCATTATTCCAGACAAAAAAACAGCAGCTGTGTTTGTGCAGATGACAGACAAAAGGCTATAAATGTATTAAGAGAAAGCCAGTGATAAATAGAAGCCTGTGACAGGGAAAAGCGTATTTGTTCAAACATTGACTCTAATATTCTCAGAAGAGCTTCGACACAAGGTATCGCAGGAAATACAACAGGTGGTCAAAGGACTTTTATAACACTTCGAGTTATAAGTCTAAATCTTACGCTCATGGGTCCAACAGATTTTAAGATACGTCAGTTTGTGCAGAGAGCAGATTCAGTCTGAAGGTGGATTATTAGTCGATCAGCAGTCGTTATGGTCAATCAATCACCACAGCAAATTCCCCATCTCATTTATTTTGTCTCAACAAAAAGTCCTAATACCATATTGTAAAATTAATAAAAACCCGGTGGCTCATGGTGGAGCACAAACCACTAAGTCCTTGTCACAGGGACCCGGGTTAGAATCCGGCCCGAGGTCCCTTTGCTGCATGTCTTCCCCTCCAACTCTCACTGTCTAATAATAATAATAATAACAAAGCATGAAAAATGCCCCGAACAACAACAAAAAACAGAGCTCCAGTTGAAGGTGTTGCCATTTTGTCACATTAGGACACAGATTAACCAGAATTCTTTGAAAATCACCATAATTTATTTTTCCTGTTATTAGTAGCTTGACTCCACTTGTGGGACACATTGTCCTTTACATACAGTTTAATACAGACTTGTGTATCTCAGTTGATGGAACGTCCCTTTTTGTGCCTTATCATCATAAATACATTAAGTTTTTGCACTCAGACAACTCGTTAAAGAAGCTATTATTAGATGGGATGAGTAAATAAAACGATGCTAACATTTGGATGTATGTTTCAACTTCCCAAGACCGACGATAACAAACACGTTTTATCCATGTACCATCATGTGGAAAACACATAAAAAGGTTTGTGAGGTTAGTTTGTCTGAAGACTTCAAGCACTTTGGTGTCACTGTGCACTTGAGAAACACTTACCGCTGTTACACTGTAACAAAGGATGAAATAAAAACACAACTCAGTGTTCAAGTAAAGACGAGAAGCTTAGATTTGATGCCTTCGGCATTTCCACACCACAAATACTGAAAACATGGTTTCACCAGCTACCAGTTTGGACAATATCCTGGAAATCCAGACGGACTGATGGACAATCGTAAATACTCAGCATTCATCAGAGTTCAGTAAGGTTGAGGATCGTGTTCCCTGATTGGAGGAGCGGGCGGCTACGTGTCTGTGTTAACATTTACCATCTGTCAGCTCTGCTTATGAGTCCATCCGTCTGCTCCTCTGTGGTCGGCTCCAACCGCCTCTGATACACTTTTGAAACCTTGTTCTCTGGAAAAAAAGAAAGAAAAAAGTTGCAAGAAATGGGAAAAGATTTGTACCGAGAAATAAAGGATGTTTTTCCAACAGCTGGAAGAAAGAAGCAGTTTATGTATAAAATCAACAGGAGTGAAACTGTCTCATTATCTATGGAGTCATTCAAACATGATACTGATTCATACTGATGCTACAACAATACTGAGGAATGAATATTGTTTATTGGTTGGTTATTCCTGAAATCCAGGCTATTATTTTATTTGGTTACAATAACTGAACAAACTGAAACTATTTGATTAATTTTCCAATTTGCCTGTTAATCAACAGGTTCAGATTATTCGGGGCAATAAATTGTATAACTTCTTTATAGTGTTGTTGCCATGTTCTCATATCTTGGCATTAAAGGGACAGTTCAGGATTCTAAGTTGTATTTCTGTGGTTTGGAAAACTTTGATCACAAATACAGTTTTACTTTACCTGGATTTTAAGGATAAGTTGAATGTAGAATATCACTTGATAAACTCTTAATACCGTTTATAACTGACAATTCTGGTAATAATATTCCCATTCATTTTTATTTTCTCAAATAAGAAAATTGAGACTTTTTGGAGTTTTCTTGTTGTTTTTGGAGATGTCTGACTGTTTGTGCTTCTTGACTTTTAAGCGCTGCATTCAAAGACCTCAGCCGCTCACCACTGTTCTACTTTAACTATTAAAAAGAAACCAATCCAAATATCCTTTAACCTCCACTGGCTTTACGTAACACAGAACTAATATCTTTTTCTTTATTTCCGCGTTCACAGGGATACTCACTTAAGAAGCTGCTCTAATTCCCGCTTTATCTTCGTCACTATGGGCGGGCCCTGGTAGGTCAGCGCTGTGTAAAGCTGCACCAGCGATGCTCCGGCGCGGATCTTATCCAGAGCATCCTGCCCACAGGCCACACCGCCGATTCCAACGATTAGGACTTTACCTGCAAGAAACACACCTATTTAATATGTACTGTAGTGATACTCTGGTGATAAACATGTGGAATGTGTAAAAAAAGCACCTTTGGTGAGGTGGTACATCTCCCTCACAGTGCGGGTGGAGAGCTCTTTGAGAGGCTGACCACTCAGCCCACCGACCTCACACTGGTGCGGGTCCTGAAGACTCTCCGGTCTGGATACTGTGGTGTTCGACACCATTAAACCATCCACTCCCAGCTGCAAACACGAAGGAGAACAAACACAAAAGAAGAGGACAGGAAATGAGTGAATTAGTGTGTGTCTGCATCTACAGGAGCAGAACTGATGCGTGTGGGCGAGCAGGAGTAAAGACCTCTAATGTAAGATGCACGGTGACAACAGGAGAGAGGCAGAGTGCTGGTTAAATGTTGCTTTTGCCTTCTTAATGTCTCTTCCATTAAGGTTCGTCTCCTCCTCACTCCAATGAGCACAAAAACACCACTCTGTAAAAACTACTCAAGTAGTGATGAGGTTACCGGAGCAGAGAGGAGCCAAATGTTTTCAAATTTAAACTTCAGTGTTCTGCTGAGGCTGAAGATTAACCATTAAGAGAGAAACACGGGAAAAACAGCCAGCGAGAGAGAAATACGGAGCAGCAGTTAACACACAAAACCTCCACAGTGAACTCAAACTTTAATCTTACATTTGATCACTTAACAGCACCAGAACAGTTAACAAGTGCATTAATATTTTGTTCTCTTAGAAAAACCCTTAAGCAAGGAGGATCCAGTTGCTATAATTTTTATTTTAATAAGCTTTGCCAGAATATGTAACATTGTCTCAATCACAAATACAAAACGTTTAAAAATATATTTTAATAATGGGAGCCGTTTTATTCACTGTCCTCTGCATTTTTATTTGCCTTATTTTATTTACTGGTTCTGCACTTTTATTTCACTGGTTTCTGGTCTTGCATTGTAAATCACTTTGTAGCTCTGACAAATACTGTACAAATTTAGCTTATTATCATTTTTTAGTACAAACAGGAAGATTTTAGTGATGCCAAAGTTGTTTGGATTGCACATTTATCTGACCAGCAAACCAGCAGTCATTCAAAGAGGAAGGTGGCTGCACCCGTCCACAGGGTGTGTGTGTTTTGCATAACATCAAGTGACATGGGTGACTCAAGTAATCAGTGCTGTCACTTCAGAGAAAGACTTAAGTTCTGTTTTTTTTCCCTTTAAAAAACTGAGGGAAAACTAGACCTCACGAACACCAAGGACACAATCCTGAATTAAAGCTGCATGTGACTGTATGCAGAAAAGGAACATGAAGAAAACATTGTAGATAATAAAAAAAAGAAAGAAGAGAAGAAGAAAGGATTTTAGATTATAATGATATTAACTTAGGAACAAGCTAGAAAATAAAAACAATTAAACGGCTGCAACAAATAACTTCTGACCTCAGTGACGACGTCAGCGATGTCTTGTTTGTCCTGGTCGCTGAGGTCAGGAGCGATCTTCACCAGCACCGGGGGTTTGCGTTCTCCCTGCAGGGCATCACGTTCCTTCAGCACCTGAGCAGATTGTAGGAGAAGGTGAGAACATCAGGTGG
>CAFUXE010003153.1:387150-407998 GCA_903364295.1 Serranus cabrilla | reverse complement strand
TACAACTTTTCCATAGTCAAATTCAAGAACTTTTCAAGCAATTTGAAGCTTCTTTTTTTAGCACATGAAAGCTGTGCTAATGACATATTTCCATAGTACATACAGTATATGTATTATTAATCACATTAGCAGTTTTGCTGTAAACAACCACATTTCTGTTTCAATGTTTTGTAAGTACACTGAGAATCCTGAATCACCTTTCAGACATTAAAAGCGCCTCATTAAAAGTGTTTTCCAGGATTCCCAGCACCCGTATGAACCCTGCATGACTAAAAAATAATGATCATATGAAAAGGAAATATTGATTTGTTCAGCATTCAAACAGACGCAGCCTCCTGCTGTGAACATGACTTCATCCCAGGGTGAGACATCTTACCACGGACTGCACCATTCAGAAGAGTGCTTTTATGTAATATATGAGACATACGGGAGCTGATTATTAATTTATCTCTTTTTTCATTTCACCTTCATGTCACTGTAATACATGCTGAAGGTGCATGTCATGACTTCTCATCATACATGCCAACTCCTATGTGACTCAGGGTGTCGGCCCGTTGAATTATTTACGTTGCAGAACTAACTAACGTTCAGGTTTGTGCTTTTGGTTCGGGAACACGAGCCTGCTGACACTTTAATGTCCTGTCCTGCTTTTATTTAATCACTCATTTATTTATTGTTTTCATTTAGTGATACTCTGAGTATTGTATGTGTGAACTTAAATAAAGTGATCTATATTGTCTCTAATATCTTTATATATATTTATTACACATAATACACATTCTGCATGTGCTGTTTTAGAAATGTCAATGAATTTGAACAGCTGCGATTGATAAATATGCAAAATGCATTTTTTTATTTGCATTGAAAATGTTTTGAGACATTTAAAGAGAAAAAAGGAATATTTGTGAAACTTTTTTTTAGCAAATTCTAATCCAATATTTGTCTATTTTTATATATATTATATTTACATATATTTTGGGGGAATCCAATAGATTATATTGTTATTAAAAACAATCTCATGTGTTTTCAGACATTTTCCTCTATTAAGAATTACAGGATGGATATACAGTATAAAAGTGTATTTAAAGAACAAAATATAAACAAAATCCTCACCAGTATTATTTTTAACGTACCAGATTAATGGAGAAATTTGTTTGAAATAAATAGGCCTATAAAAGACTCACTAGCACTGAAAAGCTATCTACTAGTATTTTGGTCTAACTGAAAATGATGTGGATGTGAGTTTGTAAAAATCAATCTTACATTTGTCTTTGTAGATCAGAAGCACAGTTTGATTCTCTGATATTTGACCTAATTCACCAATCCCAGAGAGGCTTACATCACCTCAGTCTTTGACATCACAGGGGACACAAATCATATTATGCCCTTTGCAGACAAATCCTTTCATTAGAATAACCTTTAAAGATGACATAAACGTGCTTAATATTCCAGAATTAACCAAACGCTCACAGCTCATGTCGTACCAGCAGAGGAGCTCGACCCTCATTCATGCCACATGTAAGTCATCGATACTGCTGTGCATTCTGAGCTGGTAATTAATAGTTTTTCAGGCTGTTTATTCATGTGAGCCTATTGTGCGATATGTATAAGGAGCATGAAGTGACTGTGTGATGACATAACATGATGAAAAGCTGCATATGGCCTTGTTATATGCTCTCAAACTGAATCTGCAAGGCTCAGATCTGTTATGAGACATGGTGATATAACACATGCTGAACCAACAATAAAACCTCAACGCAAATAAACACCTTGAATAATGTATAATGTACTCTTTTCTCAGCTACTGACCAGTCTTTGATACTGATTTCAAGACTTAATAAAAAGAAGAGTGCATGAAGATGCTTCATGTGCCACATCTTGCATTATGCAATGAGCTTCAATAGAACTCAAAGAGCTGTTTCAACTTTCAAGTCTTTTCTGATTATCTCCAAGACAATCTCGCAAGTTAAAAGCCTGAATGCACAGATATGAGCATTGCAATGGCCTCAAGAGAAAACTATAAGAAGGTGAACGGATTACTCTTACCTGAAATAAAACGAAAACCTCAATGACACAAAACTGGCCTTTGTTGTAGGTCACTGCTTCTCAAGCATAATTATCTTTATGTCCATTTTCCTTTACACTGAGGACCCCTGGTGGTTACCCTTTGACATTACAGCCATGCAAAGCAGAGGGCTCTGAACAATACAAGCAAACTGTGTTCAAAAAAAAATCTCACCAGCTTCCAGTTCCGAATAATCTTTTATTAAATTGTTATTTAAGTATACAGTGGAAAAAAACTCCTCTTTTGTGCAACATCGTTTTGCGTCTCAATGTTTAGCATGAAAGAACAGTCCAACATAGAAAAGACAGTGAGCAGATCACAGTTCTGTAGTGTTAATAATCTCTCTCTACTTTCTTCAGTACGTGTAAAACCTATCAACACACTGCGTCTATCACCCGGCTGGAAAGCTATTTCATTTCCTCTCCAGAGATCACGGAGGTCAAGGCCACCGTCCATTTTGCCATGCAAGCAGAGCTGGGTGTGGTTAGGTCTCAACTGAGCAGGTTTTTGGATATTGTTCTATGGGCAAAAGCAAAGTGTAATCAACAAAGAGCCAAAACAGGTAACATGTATCCAGTCTTGATGGACAACAAATGTGTAATCCTGGTACAGACTGACAAGGCCTCTGATGAGAGATGGTAACTAAGGCAAATGCAGCGGTGCACATACAGTAAAAGACACATGCACGCACGATCACAGAGGAAAAACACAAACCTATCACCTCTGGGGTCAATATTTACATCTAATTAATCAAATCAGGTGTCAGTGTGGCTGCTCTCGTCTGCACACATTTTGCTTGTTAATTCAGTACTTCAACAATAAGTAGTGCAGGTATTTGGTAAATCTGACATTCAAAAGGGCAAAAAAAAACGATTTCTATTTGGAGGTATATAAAACAGATTTGTCAAATATTGATTAACTCCCTACTACCAAACTCTTTACGATATAGTTTAATCATTCGTGCAAATACGTCTGTCTATACAACCTTAAATGTATTATATTACAGATTAGCATACACCGTGTTATCACTTTACATCCCCCCCATCGCTGTAACAGGTCTGACGTGTTACCATGAGCCTTTCCTGGAGGGCTCATGCACCCTTTTGTCTGGTATATAAACCTTGAATTGTAAGGAGTGTTTAAAAATGTCCTGCATGACTGCGCCTGACACTGAATACATGGCTTCCACCTGTCCCGATTCCTTCATGTAAAAAATAATAACAATGGTTGGGTACTGGAGCCTCGCCTAGGAAACAATCTGCAGCCTTTTGTTAGTGTGAATGCCCGCTCCCATCAGACCAGTGGAACTTGTTTGACCAGTCTGAGACAGGACCGAGTGACACAGTGGCAAAGATCACAGCGACACCGCATGTGCAAAGTAGAAGCAAGGCATGTACTGTAAATACACATCAGAAAACTAAAACCCGGGTAAAGCAACATTTAAAATCTAAGTTTGGTTATACAGTACACACACAGAGACAAAATGGGAAAAGTTAAAAGTGGGTGTAACCCTAAATGAGAAAGAGTGAACAGGGGTCAACATGATTGCATGTATGAATATATATTATGTGCCCTTTAGAAAAGGAATTGAAACATGTGGTACTCACTGGTACAGCTGACAGAGATGAGATTTCTGTTAACTGACAGATCATATTTGTACAAATGAGGTAAGAATACATGTATGTTTATTATCTATGTAAGGGGAAGAGGGCAATCTATCCAAATCTGATGCAGAGCCTTGAACCTTTTTCATTTCCTGTTCTGAGCTGCGCGCCCCCTGTGTGTATAGAGATAGCGTTTAGGTCTTCTTCTTCAGGTCCTCAAACCGCCGCGTCAAGTCGTCAAAGTCGATGTCATCCGAGGTGTTGGTGCTTCTGCCGCCGAAGGAGGATGTGGGGAGTGTGTCGGGAACAGAGGGGAGCTCTGGGAGAGCGTTGTTGTCAAAGAACTGACAAGAAGGACCAGGACCTGGAGAGGGATATATGGTACATCAATTTAATTTCATGAAGCAGTATGTATTTATACGACAGGCATCTTTTCCTGCAGGCAATGGGTAAAAAAAACACTTTACGTGCACTGACAAAATGTAAACAAGACATAGAAAATCAGAAATGTACGTGTGATGATGAGATCGGATAGATCGACAATTTAAAGGATGAATTACTCATACTGACGTTTTTCCTACACTGATATTAAGGCGATATTAACTGTAAAGAAAAATGTAAATCCTTGTTGGCATTGTTGGCAGAACTCACCTATGGCCTGGGAAGGAACAGAAGGTTTGTCAGTTAGGTCGTCAATCTGAAACAAAGAAATTGTGTAAATGACCATGTCATCTTTATAATTAAAAAAAAATATGTGTTGTATGTTATTATATGTGTTAGTCTTCAGGAAAAAAATACAATTGCATTCATTTCTTGCAGACGTAAAAAAGAAATAAAAAGGGAAACTGCAGAAAACCTTCACCTTAAGTGTGTGACAGAAAACAGACTTTAAGACTAGCTAGCCTCACGCTCTCTAAAAACGCACCAAAGAATCTGACCGTTTCAGTCCCACTCAGTTAGTAGTTAGTTGTAAGTGAAGTATAAGCACTTCATGCAACGTATATATTCCTGCAGGTAAAGCCAAGTCTGCTGGATCAACTCTGAGAAACAGCGTTAAAAAAAAGTAGAAGACAGACAAAACTGCAAGCAAACTGAATGAACTGCTCTTCCCTGAGTGGTGCCCTGCCCTGTCCGTCTGTCCATCTGTGGGAACAGGAAGGGGGCATGGAGGGGAGGGGGTCAGTCACTTACAGACTCGTATGTGGGGGGACAACTGGGCAGCTGAGGGGGCTGCGCTCCTCCCATGGGGTGCGGGAAGTTGTCGTAGGTTCCGACGGGAGCATTATACGGTTCCTGGAGGAAAACATCAGTTTGGTAAAACTACATCTTTAGACAAAGTTTTCAGTTCATGATATGGGCAAACTTTCCCTTTAAAGCTACTTATAAGAGTTGTGAAAACAGAAAAGCAGATCTTACGTTTTTGTTTTATAAGCACATCTTTAATCTCTAAAGTATTGTTTGTTTTACCTCTGTTCGAGGATTAAATATTCATCAAGTTAGGCTGAAGGATTGTGAAATCAAATCTAATTGCAATTATTCTTACATTATTCCTTTGCGATATGATTCGTAATATTGGAGAGAAAGATGATAGTTGCATCAGTATTCTCTTCATATCACTTGAATGATGAAACTAAGATTTTTCTTATGTTTGTAGAATACGATTTGCGGCCCAGTAATAATAAATTCAGAATGGTTATTTGGCACATATTTTCCAACAAATATAACAAATACCGCACTGCCTGCCATTTGGACATTACAGTAACTTATATTGCAATCTCTATAAACTTGAAATTAATCGCTGCTATTACCAAGATAATACAGTACATCCCAATAATGGTGGAAAGGTAACTGCACTCCATAATTGGTCGATCTGACAATATAGACTGTGATTGAAGATTTTATCCATGCCACTAAATGCATTACTAAACCATACAGAATGGGTTCTTTAAGTAGAATCTCTTACGGCTCCTTTGGGAGGTGGATAGTTGAAAGCTGTTGGCATAGGCATGGGCATGGGCATAGGCATGGGCATAGCAGCGGCAGGAGCAGTGAAGCCTCCCCCTCCGCCGCCGCCTCCCCCTCCGCCGCCACCTCCTCCTCCTCCTCCTCTTCCATTCTTCTTGTCAAAGCCCACGTCAATCAGGTCTGCCTCCTCTCCAGGACACACTTCAGGCTGTGCGGAGACAGATGTGGATGAGCAGGTAAATAAACACAATGCATGACTTTTTCCATCCTAGTGAGTGCTAACAGATTCTTTCCCACTCACCCGGACCATGGCGTCTGGTTCATACGGCACATTATAGTTCTTGGCGATCTCTATCAGGTAGCGCTCCACCAAGATCTTGGGAGGGGCCTCCACACTCAGTTTGTGCATCAGCTATAAACATATCAGATATTAGATGAGATGGAGCTGAAAGATTACTCTGCTAAAGGCTTGTGCATTCTTTAACTGACTCGTGGGCAGTCAGAGGAAAACATTACCTACCCTATCGTTGACTGTGCCAATCTGGTTTGTCCTGCACAGCTTGCCGTACTCCTTGCTATATTTTGCACACAGCTGCTCAGCTACCTGACAGAGGAATTTAGAGATATGAGTAGCATAATAGCGGTAAATAGACAGAACTTGTTCAGTATTGTTGGCAATACAATCAGTATCATGTTATATCTAGACAGTACTTACAATTCTTAGTTCAGACACCTCTGCTTGGAGGCGAGGAGCTGCCCAGATGAGGGTGGACACTGCCTCCTGTAAGCCTGGGTCCAGTTCCCTAATTGAAAGAAACAAGAAATTAGGTGAAAAGAAAAGGCCACAGTGACAGCCAGAGAGAGTTGATTAAGTGAAACTCCCACATTCCCCATCCAGAGTCAATTAATGTACACATCAGTAAGTTCAGTGAAAGTGGCACTGGAGCACTCACTTCATGGATTGAATGAGGCCAAAGCGAGTCAGCAGCAGGTCACAGTAGAGCTCCAGGATCTCCATGGCTTCCACCAGATAGTCCTCTCTGATAATGTGCTCCACACGGATGCGTGCCCGCTCATCCTTTCCCGATGACAGGTAATCTGCGATTTCCTTTCTCGCTTTTTGAGCAAGCTCAGCTTCATTTTAAAATTTGCGAATGGGAAAAGGTAAACTGTCATTACTGGAAGGAACAGAATAAGAAAACAGAAACCCACTGACTCCAAAATAACAGTATGAGAGTAGGACCTGCGTTTTTATTCAGCCCAATACTTACTTTTCTTTTTCTCAAGGAGTTTGAGTCGGTTGATGACCAGCCGGAGGTTGACTCTTAGCCTCTCTGCTTTGAATCCTCCACCCAGCATGATGACAGACTACCTATGAACAGGAGAGCATGAGATCTGCAGGATACATACGGAAGCAAACAACCGAAACCGACCTATAGAGTCCATCTAACCTCGCCCCCACCTCTGATCCAGTGAGTCACTTAATCATGTGAGCGCGACCAACCCATCGCAATCGAATGACTCCGCAGATTTACTCCAAACAAAATAAATACAAACACACATGAGATCATTAAGTTAGCTCGTTAAGGAAAAAACTACGGTTGAACGGCTCAGTTAGCTTTAGCCTGACGTGACGGGCAGCTAGCACGATGTCCTACTTTAAACGTGACCACATTATCTATTTTACTCTCTTGTTTTTCACCCATTTACTAAACCATATTAGTATAACGCCGCTTCAAACCCAACCGTGTGTCTGTGTTGCCAGACCTGACTGTCAGCTAGCCTTTGCTTTGTTAGCTGTCTGTTCTGTCTGTCACCGTCTGCGCTAACTGTCGTTAGCTTCCTAGCTCTCGCTCAACGACAGCAAAATCTAAATAAACTGACCTAACACACTCAAGCGGTCTGAAGAATGGAGCTATTTTAAATCGATTGCGGTTCACGAAGTGTGAGTTACTTACCTGTAAATATAAGTGAAGCGTACACACCAACTTATTTGGGTTTCTGTCTGTGTTCCGTCGCCCTGTTCACTTCCGTAATTATCTTGAGTGACGTCATGGGAATTTTATGTTGAGGGGGCGGGGCCTTCAGACTTTCTGTCAACAAGATACAAAAACACAGGTGTGACCCAGGTACTTCCCCTGAAACACTGTTATATAATACATTTTTAATGAAGTAGTAATGCTTGTATCTTAAAGTATTTTAGTTTTTTTTACTTTTTCGGCATTATATTCTGTGGAGAAATATTACACTTTCTACCGCAAAAGGCAAACTTCACTTGCATATACAATCTGTGTAATGGTGCAATTTCAACTGATGAGTCTGTATATATTGTTCCTAATTTTAGATTTCTTATTGTTTCAAGAGTTAATAGTTTAAAAAAATATATTTCTTCTTGCCTAAAATGTTAATTCTTGTATATGTCTTGTTAATATTGCTTGTTTCTATTTATTGTTATTTCATTTATGCTTCTATTTTTGCTTTACTTTTTTCTGTTGTAGCACTGGAAATTTCCATCCTGTGGGACTAATAATGGATTGTCTTATGTTTTGGTTAACACATGTAAACATTACACAAGCTCATTAAATTACTGTAAGTTCATCTAGTAGCATAAACTCTTTTTTCAGTACTTTAGATATTAAGTGAATTCAATTTATAGCCATAAAAAGGGCTCATCTAGAGCAGCCTAATACACAATATCCTAAATTGTTCCAGTGATACCTTAGTTCATTATCTTTACGTTTCCTCAAGTTATGCACTCCATGGCTATGGCTCCAAACATGGACTGTAAATGCATCTTTCCACAAAGAAAAGTGCTCAGACTTTTTTTATGTGAATAAACATTTATTAGTTGAAAAATGCTTCAAACACAAACAAATCTTCGGACTTGATTGATTTTAATGAAAATGGAAACATTTAACAAAGACTTTCAGGTTTAATATATTGCAGGTTTCTCATAAAAAAGAATCTGTACAATAAAAAGTTGATCTTCACAGTGAGAAGTTATAACTTGAGTTTGCTGACAGAAATCTCTTTGTGTTTCTTCTTCTTTGAAGACTGGTCCTTTGCACTTTTGATCTGACTTTTAACCTGATCCTGCAGCTCAGAGAAAAAGGCTTGAGAGGACCGAAGAGCCTTGTCCTTCCCCTCGTCCTGAAACAAAGGAACACATCGTTAAGTTGAGTCACCTCAGGAGCTGACACAGTTTTACCTAACAATTTGTGTATTCATGTGTTTGCATTACAAGGTGTGGCCTGCCCCGGTAGTGGAAGCACAGACTGAGCAACTTAAAATAAATGACCCAGTATCATGTTGCCAACACATCAGCTGATCCAGGACACAGACCAGCTTCTTCTTTTTTTTATTTATCTAAACATTTAGTTGATTCAGTCAGGGGTGGAAGAAGTATTCAGACCCTCTACTTAAGTAAAAGTACCAATACCACAATGTAAAAGTACTCCAAGTTAAGTTCTGCATTCAAAACCAAATTCAAGTGGAAGTATTGTCAGCAAATTTACATACACACAGGTGCTGAGTGCATACTGAAAAGGGAAAACACTCACCTTGAGTATCTTGGCTTTGCCTCCTTTTGTGAGTTTCTTCAGGTTTTCTGTGACTTCAGCCTTTGATGGCTTTCTGTTCTGCCCAGTTGTACTGGCCTCTTTAAGTTTCTGTCTTTTTTCTTTCTCCTTGATCTTTAGACGCTTCACCACCTTCTTGTGGCGTCTCTCGCGCTTCTTGTCTGTGGACGTCTTCTCAGTACCACCCAGAATATCTCCAGCTTTGTTCTTCTCCTTTGGTCGGAGGAGAGTATTATTAGACGTGTGGTGTTACTATATATAAAATCACAACAAATGTTTAGGAATTAATCAACGGCAAACCTTGATTTCTTCTGGTGCGAGCAGCGTAGCATCACTAGCGCTGACTGGAGCCACCTCCTCCACCGTGATGGACGGCAGGTTAGACACCACTTTGACCTCGGGAACAGGCTGTGGACAAACGGCAACATGAATGTGGGTTCATACTCTGTACAGGACATCATTTTCTCAAGAATAGGTTCAAATTATCAGTTTACATTTACGCATTGGTTGCATTCAGGGACGTGCTTTTTGAGGGTGTGGTGTGTTCAATGTTTCCACATTAAGTCTCAAAAACTTTTTCATGCATTAAGAATCACAGATAAGATTGAAGGTGGCACTAAGCTAATATTTTAGGCATATTTGCAGTCAGTCAGTGCTGTTGGAACTTACTGGTTTAGGTGTGAAGTGGAAGTTGGAGAGAGCGTCCAACTTTAAGAAGAGTGTGTCCATAAGCTTTTGAATTTCTACATGGGCTGGGTTCTCCTCCTCCTCTGTTGTTTTCTGAAGTAAGAAAAGAAAAACAAAAAATAAACGATTGCCGCACAGGTTCATATTTGTTGGAGTGGCAGTGATAACAAGATAAAAGTCAAACCTGATTCTGCTTGAGGTATTCCTGCTCATAGATTTCTGCAAGACTCTGCTTGCTCTTCTCGTGGTCCAACGTTAGCCTCTTCTTGTACTCAAACACCTCCTCTTTGGGTTTCTCCTTACGGACGACGTCGTCAAACGCCTTACAGGAACACAAGTCAAAGCCACTGGGTTATCACCAGTAAACCAAAGAACACCTTGTTTTATTCACAATATAAATGGAACAAGTTATTGTGGCTGACCTGGTCTTTAATCCTCTGTTTGATTATGTCTTCAAGCTGTAATGTGATATCCTCCGTGATGCTAGGGGCTAAAAGAGCAAAGATAAAATCATGTTATTTGATTTGAAATAGCACGAAGAAAAGCCAAGTTAACAACCTTAATTAAATAACAAACAACATTCATACAGTCATAACAGACGAGCAGTCACTCACCGGTCCTGCTTGTCTGCTCAAACTCCACATCTTCCTCCAGCATGCTGTTCTCTGGACGCGTCTGCGCCGTCACCTCTCCGGACAGCTGCCAGGGCTTCTCTGCCAGAGCTGATTTCTCCAGCTCGTCGATCTTCTCTGACATCTGGTTAGAGCAACAGTGGATTTTAATAATTGCTATGCGTGTGCTTTCAGACTGCAGACCTGAAATAATGCAGGAGGTTGTGTAGCCTCTGGAGCCCGAACGATATGGGATTTTTGGGACTGATGTCAATATTAATTTGAAAGGATTAAAAAAAGACCCTCTCGTGTACCCTGAGGAGAACTTTCTCAAACATGAAACTTTATCAAATAATATTTAACACCGTTATACATTATTATAAATTATGAAAACAAAGTATTACATTGTCAGCCTGTTCTATAAAGAATAACTGAGAATATAAAGAATAAATAGGAATAAAATAAATAGCTAAATAAACACCACTACAGTTAAGTGTGCGTCAATTGCTGTCTATTAAAAAAAAAAAGAAGAAAAAGAAAATAGCTAACAACATTCCTAAATCACACAAAGCAACATTTTCTGCATTTTATATTGTGTGTAAAAAAATGCCTTCGACAGGTCAATATCAGCAAAAAATATCTGTCAACCGATATTTGTCGGGCTCTAGTTCCTTCAGGTACCGTGAGACATGAAACATAATCCACTAAGTCCACTTTTCGAAACAGATCTATGAACTTGAAGGATTCTCACTTTTATGTCTAAGTCCCAGCAGCAATCAGATTAGACCTACAAACAGAACTGAAATTTGCAAAGATTTATAACCTGGTTACCTTTTCTTGCCGTCTCTCAAATGACGACTTTGATTCAGCCTTTGCTGAGCTTGCAGATTTCCCTCCAAAAATGTCCTCCATGTCCTCTCCCTCGCTGTCCTCGTCCCCGGAGAGGTTAAAAGTCACTTTTTTGTGTGCTGTTTTGTTCCCTTCGTCCCTGCCAAAGGACGAACACAGACATGCTGGAATCAACCATACGTGCTTCTCCCACACATGATTATACGCATTACATAATTTTAATCACACTTACTCATCGTCACCCTCCTCTTCACCATCATAATCATCTTCCTCGTCATCTATTTCTTCTTCACCTTCTTCCAGGCTTTCATCCATGCCGTCATCCTCGCCATCTGACTGGTCATCTGCTTTAGCTGGTTCGCCGTCCGCAGCATCAAAGAAGTCCTTGTACTTGAGATTCCTGGAGCTCTTTCCCTAAACATATAAACAATAATCAACACATTTCCTGTATCCTGTACCAGCGTAAAATGGTTTAAAATAAGTGCTTTGATACATACAGTGTGTTTCTTTTGCTTTTTGGTTGAAAGTACTTCCTCTAAGTTTAGATCATCGTCGTCATCAGAGGGCAGGTCCTGAAAATAGTCCAGCTCATCTTCGTTCTCATTGTCCTTTCCCTCCCGCTTGTCCATATCGTCAAGAAACGACTCCATCTCTGAGAGTTTGAAGAACCGATCATCAACCTCAGAGGGGACCACCTTTGTTTTGGAGCCTTTACTTCCGATCTCCTTACTCTTTTTCTCTCGCTTCTCCAGAGCATCCACATCAAAATCTAAATCAGAGTCCTCATCTGAGTAATCCTCTGCCCCGACCTCATCCTGCACAGCCTTTTTCTTAGGCTGTCTAGGTGGTTCCTCCTCTTCTTCAAAATGTTCATCACCAGTCTCTACGTCCTCCTCCTCTTCGCCACTCTCCTCCTCCTCCTCCTCTACTAGCACTGTTAATGTCTTGTCTGACAAAGCCTTATTGACTGCATCTTCAAAGTGTTTCAGTACTCCGTCGTTCTGCAGCTCCAGCTCCTGCCAGATCTGCTCTTCATCGAAGTTTTCCACCACCAGCTGAGCCAACGGGCTGCTCTTATAACCTGCAGGCTCCTGAGCTTTGTGGAGGTCATACAGGGTCTTAGTGATCGAAGTAAAGTCTGCTGCAACCTCATCTTGAAGGCTGAAAACATGGAAACACACAATCAGTATGGCAAGTCTGGTGTATTATTTAAAGCAAAAGGGTGTTTTTATTTGGATTTCTCCAAAAGAAACCCAAGAATTTGGGTGTACAAATATGCAACACAATAATAATGTAAGACATTCACCTGTGATACACTTGGTATCAAGAATTACTGTTAGCACCAGAATTATTAGAGTTAGTTGTTATGTTATGTATGCAATTAGGTATTTTTAGAGACAGTTTTAAGGTTTTGTAGTGAATATATTAAAATTGTGACTCTACAGTCTGGATCTTACAAAACATTTTGATATTAACGTTTTGTCACTATCTGGTTACACTAACATGTTGACATATCCCAGCAGTCGCTGTTTTTGTCATATATGCACAATCCTGGGAAGTTTGCACCAATACTTGCCTCATTTAAATAACATCACATTTGTATATATTGTTACTGCTGTTTATATATTTTTAAAAGCAGATTTGTATGTAGACTTTTCTATACTTTTTATAGTGTTTTCTATTTATGCTGCTGTTTGACTCTCAGAACGCCCCATTATCTTATTTATATTTTAAGGATTTTGTTTGTTCCTTTGCACCAATATAACATAATCACATCATTGTCTTGTGCAGTATTTGCTTGTATTGTACGGATTACTTCTTTTCTATTCTAAACACAGCTGTATAATAAAAGGTCAGTTGTCTACTTTGTTCATACATTCAGACCTCAGTGAAGTCATGTTTAATGTGGATGTAGGAAAGCTGACTTTTGGTCCTCCTTGATAAGGAACACATGGGGTAATTTAGGTCCACCTTTCCTGTCAGCAGTCTAAAAACCGGCTGTTACAATAACATCAAATATTAGTGCGAACCAGCCACTTGCTAAATAAAAAATACTCTACTAAATCCTCTTTTAAAGTATCAATGAGATTGATGGGGCTAACGCTGGAAGTGCATGCAGTTAGCTTCAGGCTAACGGTTAGCTAGTCTGCACTCGTTTATTCAAACAAGCGTAAACAAAATTTAACATCTTTTTAAACGACACAAACACGCTGACAGAAACAAACTTGCCTCAGAAAGTTCTCTGGCTGTGCTGTGTTGGCATTTATTTTCTTGACACACTCCTCCAGCACGCTCCACACATCTCCGCTAGCCATCTTTGCTCCCACATGTGTGTCCGTCTGTGTGTCGCAGGTAAACAGGCTCGCCGAGAAACTCAAGCGGCTGCCGTTTGGTTCCGAGTTACAAACATGGCGTCCGCCGTACTGAAGGTTGCAGGTTGGTTTGTGTCAACAATTATTTAACTTACACAATTTCAACAGCATGGTTGTCCTCTGATTTAGTGTAAAACCCCAAACATGTCCGCAGCGACGTTGAACATTAGCTGCGTTACACAAAGTTACTAACCAAGTTAAACATTATCGTCACATTATGGTTCGTCTTGTTGCACCGTGTGTGTCGGGGTGACGTTACGTGGTACTTCTCGTGTTTTGTGTAAAAAAGTGACTGTTTATCTGACATGCAAAGAACACTTTAGCCGAGTCTTACGTCCTTAATAATGTACCAATATTGTACTGCAGACGTTTTCCACAATAATGCCAAAGTTGTGCATTTGGATAAACTTAACTCCTCCATTTAATATTTGATCTATGTTCTAACGTCATTCAAGCAATGCAGCCAAACATTAGTGACCTTTAATTTGATATATGATAAAGACTACCAAATACCAGATACCAAATATCATGCTTAATTTGGAGAATGTGTGCAAAATGATGCGAGTGAGGAGGAGTGCAGCCATCAAATACATGTCTTCATTTCACTCTACAGCATTAATTTATGAAGAACAAACTGTTTTCCAGTGTAAGAAATTTAAATGCATATATTTGGGGGTAACTTTAGCCTCTACTGTCTAAATTTTCTAGACATTTATACAGTTTTATTTAATGAGAAATGAGCCCAGATTAAAATGCAAAATCGCCACAACGTGTCAGTGTGAATAAATACAAAGTATACTATTTCTTCATAATTGCATATGTTCATCTGTTTCCTCAGTGGCAGGTCTTGCCAGGTGTTCTCGTGCCACACTCATGAGGGCACATTCAACGACAGCATCCCTCCATCAGGGCGTTCCTGCGTCCCTGTGGAAGCTGGGGAGGCTGAACCACATTGCCATCGCAGTCCCCGACATGGAGAAGGCCACAGCCCTGTATCGGGACGTGCTGGGGGGCACGGTGAGCGACAAGGTGCCCCTGCCCGAGCACGGCGTCTACACAGTGTTTGTGGAGCTCGGCAACACTAAACTGGAGCTGCTCCATCCTCTGGGGGAGAAGAGCCCGATCGCTGGCTTCTTACAGAAGAACAAATCCGGAGGAATGCACCACATTTGTATTGAGGTGAGACAGCATGGGTGATGTTGATGGGTGATGAAGTCCTGTGTTAGTTGCAAAGTGTTGGTCATTTTAAATTCGTTTTGCCCGGTAAAAAAAAAGTTAAAGTGACAAACATTGGTGCTGGATTCAAGTCCTGAGTTTTAAATTGTCTTGCACCTGTTATTGTGTGCAAGAACTGAAAGAGGAACTGAAATAACTGCTGTAAGCCGAGTTGTCCTCCATTGACAGTAGTCCTGATGGCACTGACGCCTAAATTTATTTTTGTAGCAACTGTGTCAAATGTCTGCACTCCATACTTGACTCTGCATTCAGGATTACCAGTATAACGGAGTGTGCATCAAAATAACTTAAGTTACTTGAATAATTAACAGTTTTCCTTTTGTTTGCAGGTGGACGACATTAAAGCTGCAATAGTCGACCTGAAAGCAAAGAATATCAGAACTCTGTCGGCGGAGCCTCGGATAGGAGCTCATGGGAAACCAGTGATGTTTCTCCACCCTAAAGACTGTGACGGCGTGCTGGTGGAGCTGGAAGAAGCGTGAACACATCAATATGACGGGTTGATCCACAAAAACAATATGATTTTGTAATATTTTTCTTTATAGCACTTAGGTTTTCATCCTCTCATTTCAGAAATGTGCCTCGACGTTTTTCTTTCAGTTCTGTTCTTGATTTTCCTCTTGTGTTGGGAATAAATGATAGTGTGGTGTTCAATGGATGTCCACTTGCATTTGAGTTTGGAGTTTGACTTGCCTTCACTCTGCTAACAACATATATTTAGGATGCCTACATACAGTATCCAGTACATGTTGTATACCAGTACATTCACATAAGGTATTTAAATGTAAGAATATGTCAAATAGCAGTATTGTTTAATTTTAACACAGAAGATGGGATGTTTGGGAAGAATAAAACCATAAAATGACTTATACAATTAATTTTTTACATGACCTACAACGTGCTGTTTTAACTGCACTGTACTGATGCAGATTCCAAAATGAAGAGCTACATTTTTTTCATATTTTATTTTTAACTTGGTTGGTTAATTGACATAAGATGGTACTAAAGGTGTAAAATGTATAAAAATATTCAAATTTATGTCTATTTCAGTTAAAACTCAAATAGAGAACATGTTTGAGTTCCTTTTCCTATATTAAAGTTGATTATGTACAGCCCAAATTCCCCAAAATCTGGTATGATGTATAAAATGTACATACAAATAGAATGCATACAATTAAGATAGTGTAAATTTACAAAAAGTATGAGTTTGAACATTAAATATGTTGTCTTTGTACAGTTTTCTAATTGAATATAAGTCCAATTGATCACACTGTTTTATGTTTTAGACAGCATCCCTACATTTTAAAAATCTGGATTATTTATTTTATTTGTAATAATGAACCATGCCTCTAGATCACCACTAGAGGGGGCAACACTAGTGTGAACAACCAGCCACCCACAGTCTGAATCCAGACTTCTCTGCTTACAAAAGAGGGGAATTCAAGATGACGCCATGTGTGACGCAGGTCTACATAACCATCATGTTTCACTTCCTGTGAAAGTTTTGCGCTTCTGAATTGGAAATTAGCTGATTGCTTAACTTTTATAAGACAACATACAGACCTGCGACTTTTACAACCAGTCTTAGGTACCATCGATTGAAGAACACAAGTCTGTTAAATACTCTGAAACAAAAGGGACAAAGTGACACTTTGCTAATACCAGACTGCAAACGATCATAATTAGTTTCACGTCAAGCTACTTATTTTGGATTTTTGCTGTATATTTTCTAAAGACCACTGCTCTGAGGAAAACAGTAATTTTGTTCTTCGTGTTCAGTTAAACATTGTGATTATTTTCTCCATTACCAGTCTGGGGATTGTCCTTCTGCCACCAAAACATTTTTTTACAACGGTCCACTAGTTTAAATACAATACCAACAGTCAGCTTTAAACCCTGACCGAAAAGGGGAGTTCGCCGTTGATCACATTTGTACTAAAGGTGTCAGATGACTGCCCAGTTCTGCTTTTTCCTAGTGATGGAAGTGAAACAGACTATAATACCAATTTATACAGAGATACAGACTTCAGTTTAGACTACCAACGGTCTACTGATTAACATTGGGACAACTTAAAAAAGAGACGCTCATCAGAATCCAGAGGGTTTGTTTTATTTATCTGATTAACAGGTCCTGGCGTTTAACAGCAAATACGCAGTAATACTGTAGGCAAATCTGACAGCATAAAGAGAAGTGCATTATATAAGAATGGCCTTCGTATGGAAAAGCTCAGGGGACGGGGTTAGTGAGATAACTGTGATATGGAGATAACAACATGAGTAATATAGGAGGTCTAAATGACTAGCCAGTACCATGCAGATGGCTTCAGATGTGGAAACATTTGAAAGCAAGATACAAATATACATATATAGAAAGCATAAGGAAGTGTGATCTGGACAGATTTAGCTGCTGTCTTTGCCCATGGTGTGTTTGTCGAACAGGTACTCGGCCATGCCGTTCTGGGGAGCTCCCATGCGGCGCAGGTTGGTCACCCAGTCTGCCAGCTCTTTGATGGACTTCACCTGCTCGTCCAGGAAGTGCGTCTCGATGAAATCACACATCTGTAAGAAAGAGTTAAAAATCAGAGACGAAACACACACACCGGATTAAACTGAAGGAACCCATAAAAGGTCAGAACTGTCGGCTTTGTGTGAATTTACCCGCTGAAGTATTTTATAATGAATGAACAGGAGCAAAGGTTACACACGTTGAATTGACACTTTCCTCCTGGTACAATCAGTTGCATTGTTTTACAACTGTGTAGTGAGTTATCGCTCTGTTAAATGAACTGGATCGACAAAAATAAGTGAAGTCCGCAACCAGCTGCATGACACATCCGCTTTAAAACGCTTCAGCCGTACTCTGTAAATGTCAACAGGCCACATCAACGTCTGGCAGATGGTTTCAAGGTAAAGGAAACCCGCACAATGTGCAGCAAACTGCAATGAATATATCTTTCTCTGTATTTCTAAAATTAAGGTGTGCAGCTGATGCGTGTGTTTACGTGCTAGTGCTCTTTTTAAAATGATTCGTTAACAGGCTGATACTGCGGGTTATGAACGAAGTAACCAGGTCAGCACCTGAACCTGCTGCTGCACTTCAGGTGTCAACAGCAACAGCTGCAAGTTGCATATTGAGAAGTTGGCAATGAATTCTTACTTTTAAACCACAACTTTTTAAGCATAAGAAAGGATGGGGCCAGCAAACAGTCTCTACAGTTTTAGCACTGAGCCCGTCTTCTCTGCATGAAGCACATGGTTTTTCAGCAAATAGACAGAAATGATCTGTTGATAGTGACCAGGTACGACTGGGATTTTAGAGTTGACGTATAAGTTTATAAAAACACAAACTTCAGATAGTTTTGTTTGCTTGTTGTAACAAAGCTATTATTCTTTTATGTCAGACTTTCATTCTTAAGCTAAAGCATAACTACACATTATCTTCATTACTTAAAATTTGAGGTAATTAAAAATTACAACCTTACTTTCCGTGTCAGCAAACTAAAAGCTCAGTCAGTGTTAAGCCCCTCAAAATACTTGATAGATATTTTTTGGGATTGTGTTCTCTCAAACTAAAATGTGACATGGAGGAAGAAATAATTGTTCCGAGGTGCTTTTCAGCCGTCAAGCCAGGATTCAATACTCACATGTGGGTCATTGTGTTCAGAGCAGAGCTTGTGCAAGTCCAGCAGGGACTGGTTCACACTCTTCTCCAGCTGCAGGGCACATTCAAGGGCCTCCACTCCACTGCCCCACTCATCCCTCTCTGGCTTCTGCAATACAAACAGTCAGACACTCATTAATGGGAGGCAGGCGGTCACCAACCCGACCCCAACGACCAGCCGTCTGATTACTGCAGAGTGGGTTTGCAGTTTAACGTTTAACGGGTTGTGTCTGAGTGTTAGAGAAAGATAAGCAGTGCAGCACACTCACACCCTTTCTTATCTTTTTGCCTTACATCACCCTCCCAACACGCGCCATTTTAGAGCCCAGAACTGGAATTTACACGGCGAAAACACACGCAGACCTAATTTATATTCACAAAACACAAAAAATTTACACTCATACCTTGACATCTTGCAGGAAGATCCTTCCCCCCCTCTGGTTCTGGATTTTCATCAGCTTCTCAGCATGCTCGCGCTCCTCGTGCGACTGATTGCGGAAAAACTTGGCAAAGTTGTGCAATGCCTGGTCATCCCGGTCAAAGTAGTATGACTGTGAAAAGGAAAGACGGGAATGTCAGTGTTTTAAAAGCCATTTCATTTCCTGAAATGTGGCAAAAACATAACACACTGCCAAGATAATTACACACAGCTGAAACCAGCAACACGTGTAAAGTTTAATATGCTAAAATAAAGCTATAAAAGAACATTATATTCCAACAGTAGCCTCAGTAGCCACTATCACTGTGAAATAGAGAGGAAATTATGTGTTTATGAGGGTTTCAGGTCCAATCCAATTCAGAATTATATGCGTTTTACAATGCCTCTGAACTGTTGTGTAAGCACTTTGCTGCTCCATTAAACAGGTCACACCAAGACTTTTATTCATATTGGAAAAAAATCTCCTTTTTTTCTGCATTTTGTTGCTAAACAATGCTTAATAATAGGAGCACATACATGCATGGAAAAAACAAAAAAAACAAAACATTGAAACATCTAAACTAAACATTTATGTTTATTATAAATCTGGAAAATCTTTTTTTAAATAGCAGAGAGAGTGCTTGAAAATGAAAA
This sequence comes from Serranus cabrilla, assembly GCA_903364295.1. Classification (NCBI taxonomy): domain Eukaryota; kingdom Metazoa; phylum Chordata; class Actinopteri; order Perciformes; family Serranidae; genus Serranus; species Serranus cabrilla. The sequence continues at coordinate 388,298 of CAFUXE010003153.1, read as the reverse complement.
ACTATCATAAATATTGTATAGAAACCCTTTTATATACACAGCTGTGTGTAGGTGGGATCAATAGGTGAAAGCTGTGTTCAGAGTGAAGAACGTTTTTTAAGGTCAGGCGATGAACTCTCTGCCCTGTTTCTGTGTAATCTCAAAAGGAACTTCAACCTTTGTTTTATTACTCAGGCAGCCCACTGCCATGATAATTAAAGCCACCATCAGAGCGACCACTTGGTAAATAATTAACTTGTTGGACAGGCAAGTGAGCTTTCAGTCATCAGTTGGTTATCATTTGTTTTGAGCTGAGGTAAAATTTATGTTGCGTGGGTTACTACCATCATCCACCATTTAAAAAAAAAAAGGTCAGCAGACACAAAACCACAATACAGTGTGATTAAAAGGAATTAAAATCACTTCTTCATGATAACCATTACCAGCATGACTGGTCTACAGTTCCCCTTATGCGGTTCCACTATGGGTTTTCCAGTCATCCGTGTTAACTCAGTTTCTTTTATTTTGCCTAAACACTTCTCTATCCAGCTACTGGACTCTCACCATAGACAGGTAGACGTATGAGGCATACAGCTCCAGGTTGATCTGCCTGTTGATGCCAGCCTCGCAGTCCTGGTGGAAGTTCTGTCTCACTTGGGAACTCATGGTTCTGTAACACAGGAAGCAAAACCTGAAATGATACAACTCATATTTGTGTGTATCATAAGACATGGCTATAACATGATATACATATGTAAGGTATATATATATATAAAGTACTAAATGTTTTTTCATTTTTTTTGTATTTTTTTTTTTCTGTTAATTTTGTTGGCAGCATTTGCATTATTAGACAAAAAAAGTAATATGAAGCCATCACCTTGGGCTGTAGGTAATTATAATGAGCAATTTTCACTATTTTCTTACACTTCACGCTCAAAAGAACATGTAAAAAAAATAAGATATGATTGATCAAGTGAATTGATCCTGAAAATAATTACACTTTGCAGCCCTTAATGAAATATCTACAAAACCGTGTCCTATTAAATACATAGTTATATACAGGTATCATTTTCTAGTTTATGTCTGTATCGGTTTACACATCATAGCAAAACTGTCTTTCTTTGGTGTGAAGAAATTCTTTACTTACTAAAAAAACAAAAATCTGATTC
>CAFUXE010003153.1:357236-385709 GCA_903364295.1 Serranus cabrilla | reverse complement strand
AGACCTATGCTCTGTGGTGGGATCTCCAAAGATCTTTGCTTTTAATAAATAAGACGCGTGATTAATGATATTCAACAACTCTGTTTGACTCTCTCACATCAACCAACTCGGTGAAGTTACCAGACTTCAACAGTATCTACTTTTGTTTTTGCGGCTTTACATACATTTAGCTGGTGATACTTAAAACAAAGCATTTTAACATCTGTTATCTCCATTTCAGTTTTTTTCTTTATCTTGTGTCCTTCAGAGAACATGATGAAGAAAAACAGAAATAAGGAGGTCGTTCAAATGACCTATAAAACCTTTGAATAATGGACTGGACAGTTTAACTGTGTAGCATTGCTTCAATTTGAATAAAACCTGAACAAGTACTGCAGTGCCTCTATCCCATGCTGAGTGGATAAACTAGCTATTATTTTGGCAGGATATTTAGGATTAGAAGCATTAGAGCATATTTATGGGATCAAGTTTATTTATATCACCCCAAATCCCCAGTTTATATCAGAGCAAAGGACTAACAATCTGTACAGCATAAAACATCCTCCATCCTCAGGCCTTCAATATAAAAACAAACAGAAATCACAAAGTTTCCATCCACTGATTCAACTTTGAACACATGACTCAGCTCAGTGAAGAACTGAAAAAGTTGGGAATGAAGTAACACTTTTATAGTCACACATCAGGACATGACTAATTGGTGTATTGAGACATACTGTGTCACATGTCATAGCTCATCGCTGGTTTGACCACTTCTCAAACATCTAGAAGGGGAAATTCAGTTACATAAGAATAACTGGCACAATTGGTGTCCCATGAAAAGATATAATAAAATATTTTTTTTAAATGTGAGGGGTGTACTCACTTTTGTGAGATACTGTACCTTGATACCTAAGTTGTCACCAGTTCAGTGGGATTGGGTATGTATGCTGCATTATGGGCATCCTGCCCTTCCTTTCTGTACATTATTTTAATGTGTGCATCTCTTCCATCCATTAATCTCATTATTTTGTTGGGACGGGAGTGGAACATGTCCTGTATGTTTATTGTGAAAAAACAAAAAACTATTTAAAGAATAATTTCATAGCTGCTTCCATCTTTGATGAGGCTATATACCAGCTGGGCTATAAGTGGGAAACCAACAGTCCAATGCAGTTGAACAAGTCCTTCAATTTACGATTAAGTTTCCATTTATGAAAATGAAAACATGCCATTTTATTTGCACCGAGTTAAAAAATAAATTTTCTATTCTTGATCATTGACAGATCACTTGGTGACCTCACAATGTAGAACTAATTGTGTGAACTGACAGGTCACCTGCACTTGTTGGTTTGTTTTTACCCAAAGCAGTAAATAATGCAGGTATGAGGACAGTCAGTCTGCTGCATCTAACCCCATGTTTAATTCAAAAGGCATTAAACACAGCGCCTGACATGGAGGGCCATGGCCTACACTGGCGCGTTTACACCAGTGTATGGTACAAAATACAACAGCGCCATCTGCTGTTCACTGTGCTCAGTTTCAGGATCCATAACTGGTTGTAGTAGTTTGGTAGCTGCTTGGTTGTCCTATAGCACCATTAGCTGTCAATTACTGCCAGTTATTGATTCAATTTAGTTTGTATTAAAAGCAAAACATGCACCTCATTCTAAACATGTATATCCTCCTTATCAACTTCATTTCTGAATTGTATACATTTATCTGCTTTATTCTTTTTCAGCAGGCAGCTCACATTTTACCTCAGTGACGCACCTGTTTTCTACCCTACTAAACCCAAAGCACTTTATTAGGACATTCAGCAATGAAAAAGACATTGGAATAGGTTGAGTTTTTTAAAAATTTTATTCATATTTGGAAAAAGTTTAGTCGAACAGGCCGAATCCCATGTCGTCATCGGACTCCTCAGACTCCTCTTTCTTCTCTTCCTTCTTCTCCTCAGCAGCTAAACAAAGAGCACTTGATATTAACTTCCAATTACATTCACCATAAAATATTAAAATCACTAAGTTCATGAAATCACTCAGTTTATTCATGCAATCACTGATAATCTACTGATCATCTACTGTTGTGTTTACATGACGTTCATTAAATAATTCAGAGTTTCAAAACTTTCTGAACGAATGTGCAAATTATTCCAAGTTTCTCCAAAGTGACCCTGCTGAAAGCTCGGGCATAAATGTGCCATAAATTAAGACTATTGTCGATTTCATTCCCTACATGACTGGTACCCACCAGGTGCATCTTGTCCAGTTAAAATCACATAGATTTGAAAAGTGTAACTCCATGAAAAACTAATGACGACTGATCTGACTGCATGTAATCATATTAACATACAAGGTTAAGGCAAAGGCAACGTGTGCCAAGTGTCAAGGATGCTGACAAACAAGGTGCTAAGCTGCAAAGCTCACCTGCAGGGGCAGCGGCTCCACCTGAGCCAGCAGCCGCAGAGCTGGCAACGGCTACAGCACCGCCTGCTGGCACGCTGGCCAGTTTACCGTAACCTGAGGAGACACGAGTTGGCAGACATAAAGCACAAGTGATAACACTGACACTCAGCAGCCAGAAACACGACAGAGGTCAGACACAGTATGTTGGTATCGTTAGATATAATCTGGCAATTTAGTCGTGTTGTAATAATCTGACATCATTTAAACAGTCTTTTATTGGCATCAAAGTTGGAATATGTTTTATTTTTAATATATATTTTAAGAAACATTTTTTAATCTAAATCCAAATTCATCACTTCACACAGACATGCAGACAAATAGCACACTGACCGGTGGCGATAACCTCCTCCACATTCTTGCCGGTAAGCTCAGAGACGACCTGTTGAGCAAAATCAAATTGGTGAATATGACAAACATAATGACTTGCCCCTGGTAGAAGAACTGCTGCCACAACATGAGAAACACAATAAAGAGCAGCTGCTCTGTACCTTGTCCAGGCGAGTGTCGTCGGCCTCAATGCCAACGCTTTCCAGGATCTTTTTGATGTCCTTGGCCGCGGGGTTCTCATTGCCTCCGAGGGCAGCGAGCAGGTAAGCAGCTACGTAACGCATCCTGCAAAACAACAGTCAGGGAGGTTCAACAACTGTGGGCAATGTGTTGTGGTCGTCACCGACGAGAAAAACAAACAAGTTTGAGCATCATTTTACATTTTCTAAATATATGTAACCTTTGTACAAATTAAACAAGTCCTTATTGATCACGCAGTGGGGAAATTCAGTCATCACAGCAGCTTAAGATACAGAAGGTAGATATATATTTTTTAATGACACTAAGGGCTGCTATTGAATGTTAGTTAATATTGCACAAAGGCTTTTTCCTGAATGTATTTTGTATTGCACAGATATAGCACATTGGTAAAAAATTTGTTGGAGAAAATTCAGTCTCGAATTGACAGATTGAAGATAATTAAAACCATAAATGTGGCATGAACCAAATCTAGATAGCACCTCTGCATTTCATTTAATATCACACTAAGCATTTCTTGCTGCCACTCGCTGATCTTTCTATTATAAACGTTTCCCTTACTGTTGTTAACTTATATTAAACTGTCTTGCATACATAGCATGTTTCAGATCTACCCAGAGATGTTTGTCAAGCTTAAATCAGGCATAAAGTTTATATTCTTTTAAGTAACATATATATATATACATTCTTTCTAAATTTCTTTTTTGGGGAACAAGTAGGAATTTAAACAGCAATCAAAAACATACTGTAATACATTCATACAACATTCACTTTCAAGCCAGTTAAGTATTTTCTTTAAATAGATTTAAGTAGTATTTGGTAAAAGTAATCACTTATAAGCAAACTAAGATTGTTTTAATACATGTTATTATTGTACATTTTGAGTTGAATAGCGTTACATTAGTAAGACAATACAACAGTTTAGTGTTAATTATGGCTGATTTTCACTCCGTATAACGTTAAAACTGGATACTTCAGCCACCACACTTGTGCATCTATTGCATCTTTGAACAAACGACGACAACTCCATCTTAGCAAATATTTAGCATAAAGTCTCTGTAATAAAAACGATCTGGATTTTACTGTTTGAAAACTGACAAAAGATAAAACTACAGTTTTTACACCCATGTGGTGGCGTGTTCTTCAGTCCCGTTAAGACTAGCAAGCTAACTTAGCCGCCACAGAGGCTGCGGTGCTGAAAATGCATTAATATCGGTCAAAAATGCTGTCTGAGGCTTTTCAGCTAACTGGGTTGAAAGTTTACACATTTATTGGGATTTCACTCATGTTTTCATGGCGCTTAACACATATATTATATTATAAAAAGACACTCACTTGAGCTTGAAGGCGAACGCGTGTTCACTTCGACGTTAGCACGGACAGAAAGGAAGTTACGTCACAGGAGGGAGGCGGAAGAAACCTCACTTCTTCTTCGTGTTCATTAAAAGGCAGAAAACAGTGATGTCGCTGCCTGCTGACTCGGAGTGTGTGATGTAAAATCTCTAGTCTATGGGCTGTAGGCTCAACTACCTGCTTATTAAATACATTTTGAGAAAAGGCTTATTTATATATTCAAGCCTAATTGTATTTACATTAGTATACATTTACAAACAAAAGCTCCATTAATACCTACTACATCAGTGTTAGACACGTGTGTGGTAATGACAACAAAAGCACGCAAAGACAAAAAAAAAGAGACAAAAGCATCACAAGTAATGCCTCCACATATAAAACAAAATGGCCCAAAACTGTAACTTTTTTAATTATGGCATGCAAGTTTCACTAACTACCTCCCTGTAATTGTAATGACTTAAATCTATTTTTTTAAACTGCTGTTACTGTTGTTTGTCTTTTCCTGCTTGTATTTATGTCTTGTATATACATTATTTCTTCTAGAGAAGCCTTCTGCATTTCATTGCACCTGTATATAATGACAATAAAGATCTTTCTGATTCTAAATAAAAGTGTCTGTGTTTTTGATCCAGTGTAGGAAAGATGAAGGGGCCTGACTGCACCCAGAGGCACATTGTCTCATAACGCGACCTATGCAAAAAGATTCAACTCCCTTTTGCAACTTTTTAAAAAGACATTCCACTGTGAGATACTCAATCATCAATATCTTATTGTGCAGTTTTAACTAAGTTCATAATAACCTTCAGTCAGCATTATTGTGTCTTCTTGGGATGTTAAATAGATTATGTCTCTGTCGTTTGGGTCTTTACAGATTTTGCTGGAACGAGTGGATGGAAGCATTTCTCAGACAGGTTAATTAATCTGCACATTGAGGAATACATTTTAAAACGTGTCTGTATCTTTTTTAATTAACTGTCTACTATGTGGTAGAGCTGGTGCTTTTGTGAAGTCTTATTTCTCCATTGACCTTACAGAACTCCATTTTTCCCTGAATGTGTTTAACTGTAAAGTACATTAACATGAATCAACTCTTCCTTGTCTGCTCCGACTGCTGACTTGGCTCCTGATCCAGTTTGGCCTCCTGCTGCTGCTGCTGGGCTCGCTCTCTGGTGTGATTGACGTCGGCTGCCAGAAAAGACGAAGTGAGCCGTCCTCACGTGACTCTCTGGAGTGGATTGGGTCCACGCCATGAGATGCCAGCAGCTGTGCTCTGGTTTCAAGCTGTAGTGTGAACAACCAGCTCTAATGAATCGCTGTCACGTGCACTGTTTGGTTCCAGGCAACCAGCCACTGATCCACAACAGAGCTCCTGAGTGTATGGATGCATCTGGGTGTAGCCATGTTTTATACACCACTATCCAGAATGGGAACGCTTTAAGAAAATGTAAATACTGACAGAAGCTGCAGACAAACACACAACTCAATAACATGTCAGCAAGACTAAAAAAATTAACTAAATCTATAAAGGTTCAAGAACACACATGACACAAGGGCAAAATGTGCAGTGAAATATAACTTTTTCACAGGTAAATAACATGAATTGCTTCTGCAGTACAATAATCACTGGATTGGAGTCATCATTAATATTATTAGTCACATCAGTGCTAAGTGAAAACGCCTGCTGTGAAAAATCACAAAAAACAAAATATGATTCATAACAACAAACAAATCTTGTGCTTTGATGAAAGCAAGTAAAGCTTATAATTTGACTAATCAATAAGTTGATTGACTGAATTAATAATTAATGGAAAATTGGTAGAAAATGCTGTTTTCAGTTTCTGAAATATGAATATTTTATTGCTTTTCTGTTTTATATCATATTGAACTGAATACCTTTGGGTTTTGGACATTTAAAGACAATCTTTCACCTCAAGAATCTGGCATGGACATTTACTTTTTTTAATCGACTACACAAACAGCAACTAAATTAAACATTAGTCATTAATATTCATGTTGGCAGGACTTATTCTGACCACAAATGTGTGTGTAAACTACAAGATGGAGAGAATATAACCAGAACACCTTGGATCTTTTGAGTGTAAAAACAGCAAAATGTTACTTGAATGTTTCATTTGAAACTCATGTGAATGACAGAAAAAGTCTCAGTCTGTACATGCGAATGTCTCCTCTTACTCATGATTCATGATTTTTGACCATGAAAGAGAAAAACTCAACCTAAAAGACTGAAACCCAACTGTCACATCCTCTCACCAAGTGTCTGTTTCCTTTTTGGAGTTGTTTCCTGCTTTTCATACAATTAAGGCGAGACAGTGAAAGAGGAGCATTGAAGTGGAAGGGAAAACATCTATTTGTCCGCCCGCTGCAGAGCGCGTCAACAAGAGTGTCAGAAAACAACAAACCGTTTCAACAGATGAGAAATCACGTTTGTTCTGGGTGTATCTGACAGCAAAAATGTTTCATTTGCTCTACATCAAAAAGAGTTCTTACAGTGTCGTGTTGCTGACGTACATTATGTGTAAGACATGACAATTACTATGAAGACACTATTCTGTAGCCTGAAAGCACTAAAATAAGGGACAAGTTTAACATGTTCAGAACAAAGCTTGGGACTAAATAATAAGACAAATGCTCATAAACATCTTATTAGAGGTCCAAGCTGCAACACGGCTGCTGGAGTCCTGTTGTTTTTGTTCTCATCATTCAAATTCCATCCAAAGTGATACTCATTGACCTGCAGGTGGCACTTTAAAGTCTACGTTTTTACAGCTATCGTGAAAACGGCTTGGCTTACAGTCCAACTTTCTTAACTTTTAACGCTACGTCTGACTGCATCCCAATGCTTTTCTGTTCTAAAAATGTCCAATTTTGCAACCTTTTCTGAAATCTGAAATTTGTCAGAAATCTTGATTCTTGAAAACAATTGGTTCCATAATACATTTTGATTATAGAAGCTAATCCATTTTTATAAAAGTAGGACGCTTTAACATATCCTAAAATTTGAGACACATGTTAAGAAGTTTTCACCATGCTTATCACCTCTAGAGGGCGATACAGCTGAAAAGTTCAATAGGCTGCATGGATTTGTAAGAAGCATGCCTCGGTCAATACATTAAATTTGGAAATGACTAATTAACAAATGATCGACATTGGATATTTGTATTGAGACATACCAAATCTTTCTCTGGCAAACTGTTTTTAAGTGCTTGAGTGACTCTGATCATTACCGCTTGTGCCTGTATTTGTTTTGAGGGGATCTAACTTGTCCTCTCACTACTTTTTGAATGCCTTGGGTGGTTGTTCCCAGTGAAAAGGAGCCTAAAGCTACAATAAATCCTCAGTGTAAAAAATATTCAAAAAGACCTTCAAAAGTAATACATTTAAGCAGAAGTTTATTTAGCCTCTAGTCCAACTATTACTTTGTTCTACATCACAACATTTTACATTCCACATCAATGTAACACATTAAATTAGGTAAGAAACCAGAGAACACAAAATAACACAACACAGTCTACAGGTAATAATCCTAAACAAGCACCGACTAAAACATTTCAAAACATTATCAAAGTTTTCACAAATGTTGCAAGTTTGGTCTTGGTACTAGAAAGAAAAGAAAAATCAGTTCAGATCGGAGAGGAGAAGAGCTGATGCAGGAGAGCCTGCAGGTCGGTACAGTCCTGCATCAGTGCTGCTGCTCGGAGACGCTGTGCTGATATGGCCCTGGTACACAGTCAAAATGGAAGTACCAATCATTCCTGGTATTTGTTTTTAGGAAAAATCACTTATAAAAATTGAGAAAAATATCAAAAGAAAACTATTATAAAAAATACTCTATTGACCATTCCAATATATAGACAAGGAAAACGGGTAGAAAGTTGAATGGTACTTCACAAAATTTTGCAACTAAGTTAGACAATGGTCAGTGACATTCAGTGGAGAGTGTGACTGTGCAATATCAATACCAAGTCTCATCACATTTTTTTTCCTGATTTACTATTCGTGTGTGTAAGCAGTGAATCTAGCAAGCCAATGTGGGATAAAAACACAATCAAGGGACAAACTATACATTATATTAAGACATTTCAACTCTTATGTACACCGGACTCTTCCGCTAAATGTTCTGCCTCTAAACAAAAGTAAGTCGCCTATGGAATGGTCTATTGCTAACCACACGCTCACATAAGCCTGTTCTTTTACATGACAATCATTCATTAGATAGCAAGGAAAGTTTCACTGCATCTTCTTGATGGTGATCAGTACGAGAACGTTACAACAACAGCGTGAATGTCTCATAATATTCTGTTACTCCAATGTGTCTGAATGCAGCGTTCCCAGACGTTTTGTCCACACAGCCTTAAAGCAGGAATTCCCAATAACATTCTGCAGTAAAATTACAACTCTTTTGCACCGTTACAGGACATTTAAAAGTTTCTACATGTCCTTGCATAGATGATTGGTTTTGCATTCAGTTTTTGCAGTAATGTGTGTTTGTTTTGCCTTTTATAATTTGTCCCCCAAAATCTGCATTTTTTTCTGATTCACGGGGAGCAAACCCACTGAAATACAACTGGGTTATGTGATCGTCATGTATCATTATTTTATTTGCAATATTTAAAGAAATATTAAAGTAACACAAGATATCTTCCACTGACTTGACTGAATATAACCTGATATTTAAAGAAACAGCAGACTTGACGTGGATGGTAATAATGAACATTATTTTAAGCTTTAACAAACAAAAGTATGAAGCCAAAGATCAATTAGTTGCGCTGAATTTTACTTATGCAAACCTCAATTTTAGTTCAATTTATTAGTGAAAATGGTCAAAAAATGCGGGGAAAAAAATCCAATCTCTACCCAACTTTTTATTGAATTTGTTAGCACTTGCTGCTCAGTGTATTTAGCAATGCACATCACAAAAGCATATTTCGGAGAAAATAAGATATCTTTTAATGCCAGAGGTACTTTGAATGAGCTGTTCATAATCTGCAGTCGATTCTTACTGTACGATAAGAAACGGTGGACAAAACAACCAAATGAAAAAGTAACTGCAGCTACACAGGCGCTCAGTGATCTAATTTCAGGTGCCTTGGTCACAAAAACTGTATAGCTAATTAACTAACTTTCATCCGTTTCACAATATGCTGCAATAAAAAGGAATTCGGTTCAACATCAGAGAACAAACACCATTCACAGACAGACTGAACTGAAGGCAAAGCTGTCCTGCATTCACACAAGGCCGTGCATCTCTGTTACTTTATCCTCCATCCATCTGACTTTACACCGCTTAAATAAATCTTCTCACCATCACAAGCTTCCTGTCTCAAGTATGTGAGTTGTTGTTCCTGAGACTGGACAATAGTAGCTCACATTATGCTATATACATCATACTGCATCTACCGTTTGAAACAAAACACGTTTGTGAATACATTTCTGAATTTGATAGTTTTGGGTGGATTTTTGTCGTTTTTTCCCCTTCAAATTACTTCCCCTCGCTGGGAAAGCAAAAAAAGGATTTCAATAGTTAAATATTTCAAATAAAGTCACGACTTGCAGACTTGTTTGAGTTGCATGTAGCTTAATGTTTAGGATTCAGGCTTCTAAATCAAGGATCAAGCATTATCATTATTCCACATCATAAGAAGAAATATCCATTGGTAGCTAAACATGCAGTCTGCAAACACTTTAAATCTATAAAAACATTTAGAAGTGTTGTACTTGTGAGAAAAAGCCTACATGTACAGTACGTTGGGGGGTTATTGACAGGTTTTTTTTACATTGGCCTGTTTAAAACCGCGTATCAGAACAAATTCGACTGTTTGGCAGTATTCAGTAACAAAATGTTTTTCATCATCATTCTTCTTTTAACATATTGTGCAGTTTGTATATTACATACAGTGTACATAAAATGTTGGCTTCAAGATAACTGTTAAAGATGATAAAAAAGACAAAAAAAAAGGTACGATTGAAATGAATGGGAGTACTTGTCTTTGAATGGAGTGCAAGACTTGTAAAAGTAAACAGTTATTTATATTTCAAGACATTTTCTGTACATCTTATTGCAGCACTGGTGTCATTTGCTGTTTTTAGTTCAAAGCATTTAAAGATGTAAGTGATAAAAAAAGAAGTGAATTCTTCATTTAAGACACTCCACACACTGCGAGAAAAAAAAAAGTTAAAAACGGACAGAAACAATAAATATGCCACTGCAACAGATTTAGAGCAGAATCCCCTAAACGCTGCGTAAAGTGTGAGTATGAAGTAGCCGTAAAACAGCCATGATACTGAATTTATCAAAACAATGCTGGAAGTTCACATTATGCATTTATGCGTCCTTAGGAGATTGCTTGATATGAATGTCTTATTTTTCCTCCCTTTGAATTTTCACTGAATGATGCAAACAAGCAGTTTTTAAGCAAAAATCAAAGACAGATGTTAACTGACTTCTCATTAAGTACCACACCTGGCAGAAAACATGACATTTAGTACATTCGTGAAGACAAATTAATCGGAAGCCGAACAGGTTTTGTCTCATGTCTTTCTGACAGCGAGGTCTTTGCTTATTACTTTGATAAAAGTAGAAATGTGAGTCTCTGTGTTGGCAGGAATTTAGTTCAAAAGTTGCTGAGACCCCATTACATCACTTACAGTAGCTGCTGAGCTTTTTATAGAGTGGTGTGACGTTAGAAGACTGAAAAAGATAAGCCCAGAGAAAAGTCTTAACCATAATCCATCACTTTTGTTTTGAAGTGTCCTTTCTGTGGTTTCCCTTATTGTCCAACATCTAGCTATATTTTTTTAACTAATTCAAACTGTCATCTACTCCTCCAGACATGCCTGTAGAGCGGCAACAGAAATAAAACTGCATCTTTTTTCATGTTTGCACAGTTAAAGGGTTTTTTACATTTGTCTACCATGTATTTACATCAAATCAAATGATCTGTGCAGAATAACAGATGCAAAGCGTGTAGAAGTTCCTGCCACAAGCATTTAATTACCTGCACTTGACTTAAAACTGTTAAAAAGAAAAATATAATGGTGAACAGAGTACATAAGATAAACGTGTTTGCCCTGAGGCACTTGGTAGTGGTTGTGATAAAACAATTAAAAACACTACCTTTCCAGTCAAAGGAATCGTGTAGTTGGTCTCAAAAGCACTCAGAGTCGCATTCAAATTGTCAATTCAAAAATAATGCACACGCGTGAGCGACCGACTACACCGACAATCATGATCGTCATAGTGTTTGTCTAGAGTTGTAGTGCGCCGTGTTACAATGGCGATTATTAAAAATGCTACAGAAAAGGGAAGAAGCACAATAAACAGTATGTGTGAGTGGGAACTAAAACTAAAGCTGTGTTTGTTTTGTTTTTTGGGGGCAGGGAGATAAGAAAGAGACCAGAACATATGGCCAGAAGGCTTGAGGAGGAGAGACATGGGAGCTGGGCATCAACACAGAAAAATCCTACTGGGGGTAGTTGTTCTGTTGCCGGCGTTTCGCCGACCTCATTTTCTCAAAGCGTGACTCCATCTCCTCGAGGACTTTGGGGGTGTACCTTACTACCAGCTTCACGGTGCCCTGAGCCGCTTTGAGAAGCTCCACAGCTTTCTCGTGGTGCTCACCTTCCACACTCTGGAAAAACACAGAGAAAAGTACTGTAAGATTTTATCACAGAGAGGCAAAACAACTGTAATAAAGTCTACAGTTTTATAGGTTTATAATCCTAAAACCAATATACTGAGGGCAATTTTTAAGCCACAAGGAATGTCGTAACCTATGGAAGAAACAATAACCTCAACGCTTTATAGGTATGGGAGAACATAAGGTTTGGCAGCCTGGTTCAACTTGCAGTAAAAAAAAGTTTTAAAATCTGGACATTTTAATGAGAGAACAAACCGAGCAATAAACAAAATCAATTGGATGATCGTCTTTGGCTGATTCTGGGATTTCAAACTAACGAAGCACATCTGCTGACTGAATGTAGAAGAGCCTTACAGATACATTAAAATATATTACATACATTAACTGTTCCTCAACAAAACACACTGTGTGTGTCCGTAAAGCCTAATAAAAACGTGTTGAATGCATTTTCCTTCCTCATAAAATATTCTGAGAGCCAATTTTCAGAAGAATTTAAAACCATCATTGTTTACATCCACATGTGCTTACTCACAGTCTCCTTTCAGTTGCTGTTGGTGCCTTACTAGATTTATTGGCTGTGATTATTTCAACCACCAACAGTCGATCAGTGGAATAGTGTAAAACTATCGTCAGGATTATGTCGCCTACATGACCCAGAGATGCTTGCATCCCTCACTTCAAATTGAGGACAAACTCTTAAACATAAAACTTGACAGAGTAACGTATAGTTCTAAAATAGCTGCTCTGTGTCAAATTGCTGTTGTTCATCAGCCTCTACTGATAATAGTGATGTAAATATATGTCTGATTTCTGTAGAAACCTGTGTGAACATACTAAACATGAAATGCTACAAGATGCACTTGTAGTACAGGTGAGATTTGGAGAGACAATCACAGTAGAAATGTGCCATTTTAAATTTCGTCCACACATCTGTGTAACAGGATTCATGCTGGAAATAGGCAATGTGGCCCCTGAAATAGGACGTAAAAGTAAGTGTGTAGGGGACACTGTTACGATGGATGTTAAATTAAGAAAAAAATCGGTCTCGCCTTTTTGCTTTGTGTTTAACTAAATATATAGAAATGCATAAACTGTCTCCTAAATGTGTACATGTCATCAGACTGAAGTTTGTGTCATGCTTAAGTTTCACATCGTGGATTAAGTCACGATGCTGTGAACTGAACGTACCACCCCGTTAACGGAGAGAAGCTGGTCGCCTCTCTTCAGGCCTCCATGTCGGTCAGCGATGCCTCCTGGGATGATCCGTGAGATGTATATAGGCGAGTTTTGCTCCTTTCCACCCATTATATTGAAACCCAGGCCTTCTTCTGTCTTGGGCAGTTCCACGACACGTGGATGTGAGTGTCCCTCACTTGCTGCAAAAGCTGCTACAGTAGCCTACGAATACACAAAGTGGTTTGGTTCAATCATTGCAATTACACTGTATTTATCGCACTGACAAATGGTGTGAAATTAACATCAGATAATCATTCTTGTGTATTAGATGTTATTTGACTCATGTACCTTCGCTGTGGCATTGGCCCTGACCTCAGGACTGCTGTTGATGTCCACAGTTTCATACACATGTTCATAAACCTGAAGAGAGATTTTGGACAATGTTTTGTCACAACAGCTGTCCACATTTTCCAGAAGATCAACACTAAGTAGACAAACCAAATCTAGTTTTTAAACACCACCAAAAGCAGAATGAGAAGGATTTTCACAATTAACAGTTAGAAAAGTAATTCCTCTCAGTCATCACTTATGACCAACGAAGTTCGAAGTGTGTGGCGGTGTCTGAATCTGCAGAGACCCCGCCCAGCTGTATTCTCTTTTTTCTTTTTATTTGGATGTGTGCAGGATGTTTCTGGGCGTGGCTTGGCTGACACACTAATCCGTGTTGTCTGAGTTGGAAGCTCTGCTAAATTATTATGTTGTATGTCAAATACTATTCCTATTAGCTGGGCTAAAGATCTTGCTATACTCGCTGGTTAATTTCATGTAGCTGAGGGTTGGGGAGGAGGGGACAACCTTGAATGTTTTGTTTTACAAACCACAATGAAACAAATCCTACTCATTCTGCCTTTAAGTGTTTTGGGAATAACACGGACAAAGTGTCTCACTTCTCTGACAGCGTTACAGAATTCACTCTGTAGGACCCTCTGCAGCGCCTGCAGCTTCTGGGGAGGCACTTCCCCTGTCCGCTGGAGCTTATCGAGAAGTTCCACAGCACGGTTAATATCTGTCAACAAGAACACACAAAACACAATCAAAGGTTTTTTACTCATGACAATGACAGTTTCCTATTGTCAGTACACTGTACCGATGAAACTACGAATAAGCTTAGCTGATGCTTGGTGCTTTTACTACTTAATAGATGTCTAAAATTATCACTTGATAAATTTTATGTTAATTAACATGTCTTTAATTAGTCTGTGATTGAAGTTGCCTTGACTTGCACTACATTGTTTTGATTATAAATACTCTGTCCCTGTGGGGAAGCTTGCTTTGTCTTGCAACACTATTCATCTACCATGGATAAAAATAACTGAAAGCTCCATAAGTTAAGCAACTGCCACAAATTGCACTTCAGAGCAAGATGTAGAGGTAAATGATAAATAATGAAATAAAACCACTTAATGCACCATGATTTAGTACATTTAAATGCCAACAAATCATTAACTTACTGATTAGTAACTACCTCTGCTACCACAGAGGGGATGGAGCAAACATTATCAGCTGCTCTGTCAAAATGACTAACAATTAGTAGCAAATTGAGGATAAAAACATGTGAGCTGGTTTCCTTCAATGGTTTGATAACATGTTTGCAATTACAGTTCACTTTGTTCGTTTTTAATAGCAAGAAAGAATCAATTATTCATTTAATTTGGGTTCATAATTAAATAAACAGCTACAACTTCCTTCAACGAAGAGATTGTTTCACATATGTTCAGTGCTTTTCTTCAGCCTAAGATCACATTACATGGGTGGGGGCTCGTTAAAGTAAACCCCACAGTGTCTTAGCAGACACAGCAGGAGCTAATGTCAGCATTTTCTCTGTAATGTAAATATTTCTTCGCCTTTGCTGCTTAATACGATTTAACTGGTGCAACAAAGTGGACATAACCTCAGTTATGCTATCATACATTGAGATTATATACTGTAAAGACATAATATCTCTAACAAGCTTAATATACAGTTAATGTTTGATCCTTTAACACACCTAGAGTGTCACTAATATTGGCTAGTTAGCCGGTTCGCTAAGTAAAACAATGTAGCCGTGAAAACTATAGTTTCTTTCGCTCAACACCTGGAATATGCACAGTTACAGATAGCCATACATACTGGCTATCAGTAAGACATCGTTAACACAAAGTTAGTCAACTAAAACAATAAAGTATGCTGTCAAAAGCAATCACCACCTATATTCAGCTAATGCTACCTAAGCTAGCTTAAGCTAATGTCTCCATGGATCACAACAAATATTTCTCAGCTAACGCTAGCTAGCCAATTAACTTTACCTCTTTCCAACCGCACGGGCTCCCCAAGCGATGCCATTCTGGAAAAATAGTGGGTATTTTGTGTCGGACAGATATTACGTTGAAAGCCAGATATGGGAAAACTAAATATGGTAATCCTGGCTAACGTTACGTGCGCTTAACCGAGACGATAAATGAGATTAGCCAAGTTAGCCGGCTAGGCTAGCTGCCAGTGTCATGGTGCGTTCACGTAACCCTGGTAAAGTGGATAGCCCACCGCAATAATAATGTTGTCTTTCATAGTAAGCGGATATTCGTGAGCCAACACTGAATGCCTCTTTCCTGAATAGTATGAATGAGTCAGTCTTTTATTTACAATTTTTATTAACAATTTAGCCGTAATTTAGTTTATGTAATGCCTGTTTATGTATGTAATGACACAATGAGGCCCTGCCTATATCCGTCACTTCACTGTTTTTATACTATTATGTGTATATTCCTTTGACTACATATACATATACATGTCCTATGTTTTATTGTCTATATAACCACATACGACAGACAACAATCTATTTTCACCAATGTGCAATGAAAAATACTATAATACTATAATTAATAACGTTTAGCAATCATGCAAAAATGGTATGTATATAATGTCTTATTTATGTTTTGTTTTTCTTTTATATATATCTTTGTAACTGCCCTGTCTATAAGCTAGGGTGACGACTGAATTTCTCCACTATGGGATGAAATAAAGTCTTATCTTAATGCAAATATCTCACTATTTAATATATCATACATATCAGTATACATCACAAAATCACCCAGGATGTAGTGGACAGTGAAAATCACTTCTGTTGTTTAATTCTTTATTCTTCCTTCTTACACCTTTTATGCCTTGGTGCATTATTTTATTACAGAAGTTTAATCCCACTCTAAATGTTGGATATGAGAGAGACTGAAGTTAACTTTAAGACTGGGATGTTGACATGAAATATGGAGAAGGGTAGTGTTTTAGTGCCTTGTGTTTAGCTCACTGTAGGTCTCCTCCTCCCACCATCATCCCATCTCATGTTACCACTTTACAATCAAACAATCAGCCGTGATCTTTGTGTTAGTGCATCATTAGTCAAACACTCATGCTGCACCTCTACAAGGATGCTTTTAGCGCATTATTACATAATGTCATGTGTATTATTGGTGACAACAAGGCACCAGCCAGAAGCTTCTTTGGCTTTCTGCTGACACCTGGGAGGGAGTGCTCTCTCTGCTGCCCTCTGCTGGTTGACTGCAGCCCATGTTGAGACACCAGCACACACAAGTCT
Source organism: Serranus cabrilla (assembly GCA_903364295.1). Lineage (NCBI taxonomy): Eukaryota > Metazoa > Chordata > Actinopteri > Perciformes > Serranidae > Serranus > Serranus cabrilla. Next base: position 368,925 of record CAFUXE010003153.1, on the reverse strand, counting down.
GCAGAAAACTGCTGCTGCACTGCTCCCTGTGGGCAGAAACTTTCAAGCATGATTCACCTCTGACCACACCCCATAAAGTGCTTTTCTTTTGACAGCTGATGAAATACACCTGCTGTGACATCACAGATTGGGGCGTGGTCAGAGGAGCAGCACACTTGAATGCAGGACCCTCATTTAGTGGAGCAGCAGCACTTATTGTCCTTTTTTTTATTCAATAGACTCATTGTTTTTGTAATTAAGAAAAAAAAAGTGCTGTTTTTTTTCTTTTTGCTCTGGGTCAAAATAATACTACATACTGTATGATATATTCACATGCATGATTTATGTGCAAAAGACAAAACCATCTTTATTCTGACTCAAAGACAAATGGTCATTTCAGAGCCCATTACTTTAATAACTGTGTGATTAGCGAATGGCAGTTTTCTATTACTTAAGCTTTGTTAATTAAGCAAAAAACGCCAGAGGCTCCTACTTATGATAGATGGAGCAGCTCATACCTTGTCTAAAGTATCTGGCTTTAGTTGTGATTAACTGTCTTGTATGCTGAGAATGTGTTAGTGCTCAGACACGTTGTTTAAATTCTATTAAATCATTCCAATTCTGTTTTAAGGTGGATTTTCTGTGAAAATTAAGGCAGAGCAACTGCTTTTCTTCCAGTAGGATAACTGAATTACTTCTTACCTGGATTGTTTCGCCATTAAGAGAAACGTTAGTGTCTTTTATTTCATCATCATTTAAGAGACATGGCATGCTTCCTCAGAGATGGTGAATAGACTCTCTATTTGTTCTAAGCTTTTGTATAAGAAAAGTAACTCACAGCATCTTCATCAGTCTCCTCTGGAGGATCCGAGACAAATAGAGAAGAAATCTTTTCCTTGATTTATGAAAAAAATTCTCTTTTCAGCCATCTGTTTTCCAAATCTTGAAATGCCAGATCCAGTTTCTCCTCAGAGGTCACACTTACCTTCAGGTGGATGGCAAAGAAGTGAAATGAGATAGTTGGGATCACATGTGGCACAAATAAAGCTTGCGATGAAGCTTTTTTATCTGAGTGTCTTCTCTTTCTAAAATATGTCTTATTATGGGGTAACTGTGGAAGTGTTTCATGGTGCTAAGTTGAAAAGTTGAACACGTTTTATTGTTGTTCCACTACGACCTTAAACTGTGGCGTCTAGACTTGGCAAGCGGCGAGTTCCCACTATGTAATGCTCACTGTGAGTTATAATCTGCTGGAGGGAATGTTGATACGAAGCTGCAGCGGTTTCTTTTTTAACGCAGATACCAACGGAGACTTCGCCCTCTGATCACAGTTAATGTACAGCTGCATCGAATCTGTGATGATGTAAAGATGGGTTACCATCCACTGATGACAGAGAAAGATGGCTGTTTGGTTTTATTGTACACAAATGTTTGTGTGGATGAATGCATCACTGTCGAACCCAGAGTACTTGTGGTTGTCTAGACTTGTGATGTTGAGTTCTTGTAATTGTAAAATATTACATCTGCAGTAAATCACTGAAAACTTGTGTATATAAACACCAAAGTATCGAAGGACATGCAGCCAGGTTGTGTTTCAGTTATGTGCTGGTGGGGAGAAGAAACTGATGTTTTTTCCACTTTTTCCCTCCTCGAAACACCACGAAGAGCTGAAAAATATAAATTCTTTCCACCCGTAACGCTGCCATTACTGCTGTCACTGTATGGATTGACTTCTTGCTGCTGAAAACACCTTATTTTCTCGCAGCCTGTAAAATTTATTGAGCATCCCGGTCATTCAGGGGTTTTAATTTGGTCGTTCTTTGGCAGCATTTGTGCGCGTGTGTGTGAGTGTATATGTGTGTGCCTGCCTTCCTCCCCGCCTGCCTGTCTGTATAATAAAGTTTATCCTGCCTGGAAATGCACTGTTGAAACTTTATCGACATTGATTTTGTTTTTCAGTTGCCTATAGTCATTTTTATTTCTTCAAATATTTCAGTTTAATATTGCAAACAACTTCACAACATACAAAATGAATAATATTAACCCAGAAACATGTCAATGAATAGATTTTCTATGTGTATATATACACGTATATGTATATATATTTATATATATATACACACATACATATATACACACACACATATATATATATATGTATATTTTTTTAAATATATCTTGTCCTCTGGTGGGGATAAAAAAATAAACAGCAAAGCTTTGACAACAGCACCTTGACATAGTATGTAAGTCCAACATTACCTTGAGAAGTTTAGAACAGTAAACAGATAAATTACTTGAGAGGAAAATTGTTTTCTGCTGAATATGTAAACGGAATGTTTTTTGGTCAGCATCGTATCCTTTTTTGTAAGTGGAGAATTTCTCAATTCACAATTGAAGCAGCATGCAAGCTTTTGAAGATGGAACTGTCCTCTCTCATTCCTTGCCTGTTTTTTTCCTTCATTTTCTAATTCTTGGCAACGTAAACAAATCACAATGTCTTGAGGGATGTGATATAGTAATTTAAACTGGGCGCAAATGACTGATCAGATTTTTTTTAATTGTTTACAAGGTCATGAATATGTTCAATAAATAGACTGTAGTATCACTTTTACTGTATAAACTTCATCTTTTTTTACATGCAGTCCATAAAATTTTCATTTGACGGAATAATTTACCCTGTTATGTATATATACAAATAGATATTTTCTCTGTATTCTCTTTTTTAAACTCTTCAATAAAATCTATACATTTTATACACTATCTCCCTCTTTTAATGGTCAATGTGCATACACATGAAGTGTCTATCCTTATAAACCGCCAGCCAATCTTCTTTTTGCTATCCATGGTAAGCGCTCGCACGTAGGACTGGGTTGTCCTGCATTGGGAATTATAATGCCGCTTGTCTATTCCTCTGCAGCCCTCCTTTGTGTACCCCATGGGGTTGCATTTGGTCTCATAAAAGTATTGCTTCAGTTGGCCATTGGGGACAGGGACCTTTTCCATGACGGTAACTGTCTGCCCAGACATGTCTATTGCCGTCTTTTTATCCACAGCTGTCACCCACTGGCTAATACTGTCACACACACTGAGCTCTCCACGCCGCGAGGGATCGGAGTGTCGCCGCACCCTCATGGACATATTAGCGGCATCCAGATAGTTTTTGTATTCCTCCAGAAGAAAGAGCAACGGCGGCTCCAAAGGCACTTGGTTGCTGATCATCACCCGCGAGTCGTACAGGTCGACATCCTTGGTCTCTGTGGTGACCACAGAGGACGGGCCCCCACCTCCCTGGCTCTTATCAGCCCCCTGTCCCAGCTGCGCCGCCTCTCCCTCCACCTCCAGCAGCTCCTCTATCACCTGCTCAAACGTGTCTGTGAGTGAGGGCAGTTCCCCGCGCTGGCCTGGCCCGCCACCACTCTGTGGAGTCCCGTGGCCTCGCGCGGCCGTCGCAGCGGCGCCCAAGTAGCCTTCCGTCCGATGGCCCCGCATGCCCGGGGCGTCTCTCAGGGGCGCAGCTCTCATGCAACTGAAGTATGAAATAACCATAGTAAGGAACAGGATGGTCATCACTCTTCTAACCTGGTGGAACTGGAGGGGGAGAGAGAGAGAGAAAACAAGAGGGGAGGAGGGGGAGGAGAGAACAAGACTGTTAGTCAAAGAGCATTTTCAATGAAGTTAGCTTATTCTTGATCCATAATGCACCATGGAAGCCTTTCTTCTTATTTACACCCTCTACGCTTTCTTTGCGAGCCAAAAAGAGAGCCAGTAGCTTTGGAATTAGCACAAAATGTTTTTTGTTTTTTTTATTAAACTGATATTGGCGCCGTGTCATCAGTGTTTTCAAATTGTTTGCAAACTGTAATCACTCTGTTCCTATGTGAGGTCTGGCTTAGATTTTCATTTGTTGGCAGCCGTGCACAAAAGCTGTGCTGAGCATCAAAGAGATTGCTTATTACAAAAGATAAGATCACACAAATAGATGTCACTACATCCTTACAGGCTTGTTATTATTCATAAGGTTGTTTTTTCTGCTGTGTTGAATTGTGCAGTGTGTTTGCAGAGTGTGCAGGGATGTGTAGTTTTATAATGGCCAAACCTGTCATTCATCCTACACTGGCTGAATCACTGCTGTCAGTTTTGAAAGCTCAAACCTTCCCCATATTTTTCAAACTTTATAAAGGATAGGAGGATTTCTACATTGTTAAACTTCATGTTGCTGGATTTTTTATATAACATATATAATATAATGGATGCTCGTTGGGCTCCAACCACCTGAGGGTCAATAATGAACTGGCACAAAATTTGGAAAAGCTCTGCGTGTGTTGACATAAGGATATGGTTTTGTTTGCTCGTGTATTATCTATTACCTCGCTAACATAACCGCCATTATCAACGCTCAGGGAACTTCCAATATGGACAGCACTTACTGACTGGCTGACTGAGTGGGATCTGTTGTGTTTGTGTCAGCTCTGACAAACACCGCCGCTGCAGTATTATTTATCTCTTTTGAAAAACTGGTCTGCGCTGTAAGACAGGTCTGATACTAAACCTTGCAGTCGTGTACGCGAATCAGGAGTTTGTTGAGGGACACTGTTTGTTTTTGGCAGGTGGATGGCGAGAGCACTGCAGGATGAACTAACAGGATGTCATGAGGAAACTGAATGACAGAAAGATGTGTCATCCTCCCTGCACTGTGAAGTACCGATCCCGAGCAACTCACAAGATAAGCAACGCGCTGCTGGGAGGAGGAGGAGGAGGAGGAGGGAGGAGAGGAGGGAGGGAGGGAGGGAGGGGAAAAAAGAGCCACAAGGAGCCAGGTGTAGCGGAAAGACTATACATACATCGCCTGAGCACATATGCATCGCTTACCTTTGAGAAGCTCTAAGATTCACAGCCAATCAATGAATGGGTGGACATCCGACAGCCCGAGATATAAAAGCAACCATAATGAAAAGAAAATCTAGATCTTGCTTTCCACAGGGGCTCATTTAAAAATAGCCTGACCGAGGCTTTGACTGCACTCTGCATGTCCCAACTTGATACAGGAAAACACGGCGAGCAAACACACTCCTGTATGCACTCAGGACGGACACGAGGACCTTTACAGTAAGGGAGGAGCAAAAACCCCACCTTAAAAGCATTTGTTTCATTCTTAATTGGTATCAGGGGCCGTGGCTGCAATTAACCAACACCACGGTGACTGCCATAGAGATATCTCGTCTATAAATAGATGTGCTGGGAGTCTCACAGTCTCTATTCAGAATATCACATCCTTCTTCTTAATGAGCCACTCATTCCCTGAGCTCAGTGACGTGCACCTCCAGAGTGTGAGAGTGTGTGTGTTGAGAGAGGGGGGGGGGGNNNNGGTGCATGGGGAGGGGCTGCTGCTTGTATGTGTTTGCAGGGAGATGAGGGTATTTTTCCTCTCACCAATTAAAACAACAATGAGGACAAAGCCAAGAATAAGAAGCTAATTATCAATTTTTCATGAAATGCTGTTCGTAAAAAGCCTGTTTATGGAGCTTTTTAACCCTCCAATATTGTTAAGCTTTTTGTTCCAGTAATAAGAAATCTCTGCGAGGCTTCCCAGCACAGAAAATCATGTAGGTTTTACGGGATCGAGGCCAGTCACGAGCTTTATGTGTAGGATGCATTTAGGCTGATATTATTATCAGCATCGCGCTCAAATGGTTCCACTTCCACATGACGGAAATGAAGGCAGAGGGCTGATTACTGTTAGGCGTCAAACTTCATGCTGGAAATGGTGCAGACGAAGAGTGCTGCATCTTCCGTAACAGACCACAGGGGTAATATTGCAGTAGCAGGGGGTGGAGAGAGTGCCAGCGTCATTTCGCAGCATAACAACCACAGATGACGTCTCTTCCAGGTCTCCATAGGGGAGAGAATGGAGGGGAGGAGGTTGCTGGGGGTAATGCCACTCAACAGTGTGCAATTGCATCCCGTTCCCCCGGGTATCCTCACACCGGGAACAACAAATGATTTTATTTCTATCTCTGTGATTTCCTGTTTCCATCAGGACAATCAATATGGCTTATGCTCTCAATCAACATCCTGTTAAAATGCGATAAAGCCAATGAATCATTTAATTGCTGTGGGACTGGCGGAGAATCTCTGGCTTATATCTACTAGAGGCTAAATGTGACAACTGATTGGTTTGCTCTTGTTTTATACATCCAGTGAAGGAACATTTTATGTGCACTGCTGGATTTCACAGTTAATGAAAAAGCGGCTTGCGAGTTAACACAACGAGCATGAATAATAAAGCGAGGGAGGGACTACATATGGAGGAATGTTTGGAATAAAATGTACTTTTTCGGAGCCTCTGGACCAGCTTTGTGACGACTGGTTATAAAAATATCTAACACAACGAGGTGGTTGGGCACGGTGCCATTTCTTTTATCTCATATCTTCTGTCTGTTTTGCGTCTTGTGCTATAGTTTCATCACTTTTAAATGAAATCCAGACAGATCACACCAGTCCAGCTGTGTCACACCATAAACCAAGTGTCCTGGCGGTCCAAGTCTGACACTTCTTTTGCCCAAACATCACTTGACGTGAGATAAGAGGGAGATAAAGCCTGCAAACACGCCTTTATTGGAGACAACACACCTCGAGCATGAAACACCCAGAACAATAGGAGCAGGTGAGTGTGTGGACTCTGTCTACTGTTTGGCTTTGTCGTCTCTAGATGACCACCTGTTCATCTGCTTTGAGAGCGCCGCTGTATGCTGGGGATATGTAACTTACCCTCGCATTTATTCTTTGTGCCAGGTGGGGATTAAAGTGATAAATGCCTCCTTTGACAGATGCTGAAAAGTTTCTCTAAAGCATGAAAGGACTAGCACAGCTAGTATTATTACACATTCAGTAACGCTCCCCAGCCTCCCTGCACATGTCAGCACACTTTATGGCTTCATCTTCACCAACAGCGTGCATGATATCTTAGGAACCGTTAGAAGGGAAAATAAACATCAAACAGGAGAGATGAAAGAGGGAAAATGTGCCCACTACATTTGAATAGAAATGCACGGCCTATAGCAACATTTGTTCACTGGCGCTACCGCTGCTCCCTCGTGGGCATCCGTCTTTGTTCAATTCCTCAACAACCGTGCTGGGTTAGAGCCATTTACCTAGCAACATGTTTTGTCACGTTCAACGTGTACAAAGCCAAATGTTGGAGGGAAAAAACATCCAGCACATGATATCAACATTTCTTACCCGAGGACCCCTTGTGTGCCACAATGCAGCACTTAAAAAAAAAAGGCAATTAGAGTTGTCTGCAGTAATGGCTGACACATGTGGAAGCTCGCTTCCTTGAGATCTGTTTTCAATCTGACACAGTTTCAGAGCATGTTTAGTAATGGATGAGCATCACTAAGGGATTATACCTGGCCTCCAGGCCAACCTCGGCCACTGCCACAGAAAGCCCGGCATTCAAATAGCTGCTGAGTGATCTGAGCTATCCAAATAAGTCGTTGCTTCCCTCCCACACTGAGTGCAACAGCGGACAACTGAGAGACTACAGCAGCAACACATACAGCAAAAAAACACAATTAGGGATATGTACTCATCCCTAAATGTACAAAACTCTGCTTTGTCATGTGTTAATGTACTCTTAGAATTATAATCTCACCAAAATATGTTCATTTTAAAGCCTTAAAGAATCACTATCTGAAACATAACCACTAATATAACCAGCAGACTCACAGCTCCAAATGAAGCGCTGCAGTTCCACCGTTTGTACACTAGAGGGCGCGTGAGACCGTGAAATAATAAGAGCTCCTTCTCTTTCTCCCTCCCTCCACCTTCCTCCCATCTCTCTTTCCCTCCCTCATGTGAAACACGATAGATAGATAGATAGATAGATAGATAGATAGATAGATAGATAGATAGATAGATAGATAGATAGATAGATAGATAGATAGATAGAAATGGCAAAACAAAGTCTTTTTCCAGGACGCACAGCCAGTTTCGCTTGTGCGTAATTGTAAAAATACGCAGTAAAGTTCACTTACATGCTATTTAGTCACAACTCTGACAGTAAATTTGGCCCTAGTGTGCATTTTTTGGAAAACACATCATTAATTCATCATTAAACCATCATCCGCGCAGCTCGTGCGTACTGCTATGATCCAGATATTTTTACACGAAGCTGTCAAAAATGAGCCAGCTTTCCACCACTCTATAAACGGGACTTTATTTTAATCATTCTGGCCAGTATTTTCTTAAGTTATTCAGTACGAGCTCACAACACCAAGAAGTAGATCCAACCTTGTATGCTGGCCGCCGTGGAGCTGGGCGTTTAGGTCTCGGGTTTCCTATAAAGTCTTAATGAGTTCATCAAAGTTTTTTTCCCCTCCAAAACAACAGTGCAAAAAAAAATGTCTGGAGTTTTGTGTTTGTGTGTGTGTGTGTGCTCACCGTGCAGGAGGGTCCGAGATTATAATAATATAGCCTCACACCCTGAACAAAGAGTTTATTGAGTTATTTATGAGCAGAAAGCTGCCGTTAAATGTTCAAACGTGGCTGGTTTCATATGAAGGCGCGCTGCTGGATTGTTTCCACTTTGTTTCTTACGAGAAATAGCCTACTAATAACAAGTTGCTCAGGCTGCTCTAATAATGAAACAAGTCTTTTTCTTTTTTTTGTGCTTTACTCGAGATTACATCTGCTGAGCTCGTGCTCTCCTCTGGAAACCCAATCAACATAATAACTCCGTTTTTTATTAATGAACGGGAGGATAAGGTTACACATATCCCCTCTCGGGCTGCGGCGCTGTCTGTTCGCAGGATAACCGGACTTGATCGAGCTACTTTTAGACCCCCCTCCTCCCCCTTCTACCTCCACCCCCCACCCCCCAACACACACACACACACATCTTGTCTTTTTCTCAAGCAGCATCAAACAAAAGCCAAACTGCTTCAAACAAACTTATCGAAAAACAAACAGACACATACCTTTTACTGCCCAAGTCGTAAAACAGAGCATTCAACAGGACAGTAGTGTCATCTGTGGGATGTTTTGGACAACTCCCTGAGTAATTTTTTTTTACTTAAGCGATATTTTCCTTCTCTGTACTCTCCCGACACACGCTGCTTCAGGATATCTCTTCAGCTTTGGAGCAAATAGATTAAATTATTGATGGTGGAAATTGCATGGATGAGGTAATGCACTCCCATGGCTGCACGGCTCCTTTGGAGATCGTCTGAAAGTGAAGTTGTCGCATGCTGGAAACGCCGCAGCAGCAGCAGCGGCAGCAGCAGCAGCAGCAGCAGCACGGGATGAGAGACCTCTGGAGCTGAAATGAGGAGCCTCTTTGCAACTACAGTAACTTTACTACACAATGACGCTGCAACATGTGACCTGCCGCTGGCTGACTGGTCGCCGCCAAACTCCTGTTTAAACAGCCCCGAGGCGGAACTATTAATGCGCTTTCAGCGTGCATTATGTGCTTTTGTTTGTCCGCATACCGTGCAGCCTGCATCCACACCATAATGTCTGGCAATATATAAAGCACGAGCCAAGCCTCTCCTCTTCCGTATTTCGCTCACTGAGGCCAAAGAGGTGGCTTCTTTTTTTTTTTTTTAAAGGTTTTGCGTAACAGCGCGTCTCCACCAAGTCGTGATACACTGCGTGCCATTTAGGGATGGCCTATTTGTGTAAAATTAGATGTTCAGAGAATTAAAAATAAGCATTTCTTGTACTGGTGTACAGATAGTGTGGAGGCTTTGCACTTTATATCAAAACGTGCTTTAAGAGGGAGTGCGTAAAGCGTGTGTTTGTGACCAATTTTAGCCTCCCTGCATCCCTGAAATAGCCTATAGGAACATTCTCACAATATTCTCATATATAAGGTTCTCTATATGAGGTGTAATCCTGAGTCATATCTATATGATGTGTTATAAATAACCCCCAGGATATGAGCTTAGAGGAGGCTCATCATTTTGGTGCTGTAAAAACATTTGGATGGCAACAGGCACTGGAGGCTAACAAAGATGTGAACTTACTGAAAACAATTCTGCTTCTCCTTGCTTTTAAAGTGAGCCATCTCCACAACAGATGGATGACTCCCCTGCAAGTGCTCTGCAGTGTAGTAACCAGCTTTCACAGGTTATTATTACCAAATGTCAGCTAAACAAACGCATCTAAATTATATACACAGAGCTCACTCAGAGAATGCTTCTCGATACTCCGTTTCCCCTCATCGGGAACAAACTGGGAACAATTCATTCCCTTTATAATGCAGAATTCAAATAAAAGTGTCAGTGGAGCCACAACCTTTCAATGGGTGATGAACGTTTGGAAACTCCACCTCTGATGAATACAAGAGTGAGCATAATGGGGAAATAGCAGCTCATTATCCTTGTGACTTGGCCCCGGTCCAGTGCAAAGATTTATTGTGATGTGTTTGCTATATTGCCATCATGATTCTTCCCTGCACGAGCTTATGAGCTGGAGAGCTCTTGTTTGGCATGTAGCAGTATGGGAGTGGATGCTCACACCTGCTTAATGAGTCACTCCCACCTCCAACACACCCGGGGACATGCCAAGATAGATATAGCCCTCCCCGAAGGCTCACAGGAGGTGAGGGCAAACTCTGGATGACAAAGAGTTGCATCAGCAATCACTGAGCGACATGACTCCAAAGAGGATAAAAAAAATGCACACTGCACAAGGGGGCTGTTCCAAACAAGTAATTCATAAATAAATCACTTGGCATCTCATTAGAGGAGCAAAAACAACAACATGGTCTCTCTCATTTCTGCTAATACAACACAACTGAAGGTGGCGTATCAAGAGAAGTCTTTTGGCTTGCACACGAGGACTGGATTTCTGAATGAAATGAATAAAATATCTAATAGCTGGGAGCAAAAAGGAGTTGTGAGCAGTGGTGAGGATGTTTTTTGACTCATTGAGGGTCAAACAGAAGCATTGCAGCCTGTTAGAAGGCAACCAGGAGTCTGCTAAACCAATATTTCATCACAAGACTTCTTCAGGGTTACGACTTCGCAGCCAGCGATGATTCAAACTATCTGAGGAGTTTGGGAAGATCCCGTGTTTTGTGTACAGGTTTTAATCATCCCATTCACGGCCCAAACGCACATGATCTGCAGTAACAGTTGGGTAAGTCTTTCCTCACATCTTTGTGCAGCAGAAAGAAGAAACAACCACCAGGAGCTGACAACACGACACACTTGTATAACCTTTCAAGGCTTCTCTAGCCAAATGCAGCACGATGCCGACAGGTTCCGCACTGCCGAAAAAAGCTTCACTTAACAAGTAGAATTATGCCCTCCTCGTGCGAGAGAGGAAAACGTGTAAACGCGGATGGAATGACATTTTGTGAAATGTCATTTTCACCGGGGATAAAGGAAGGCGATGGGGGTATTTTGATCAAAGTGAAATTGCATTCCTCCTCCTTCGAGAAGCAAACACGTCAGCTGAGAAAACATTTTCTATGAGGTCGGGATGACGTCAAACGAGACGAGGGGCGAGCTGGAGAACAGTTGGAGAAAACTCCAGACTGGTAAACAGGTAAACCCAGCACAGGCCTTTAATAATCACATACTGGAGAGGGGAGTTAATGTCATCCCTCCTGTGATGACAATAACCTTTATTGTAATCATCAGGCAGACACAGAGGACCAGGCTTCACTCCTCCCTCCACATCCTCATACAGCTGATACATT
>CAFUXE010003153.1:333995-353230 GCA_903364295.1 Serranus cabrilla | reverse complement strand
AAAAAAAAAAAAAAAAAAAAGACTCCACTCTCACGCCAAATGACAACGCTGATACTGAGCCCTATTGTTCTTAATGTCATGCTTATGGGCACAAGTGTCACAGGTAAGTGGCACATGTTGCTTTTTTTAACCGCACAAAAAGAACATACATACATGCATAAAATATAAAGCCCTCTCTGCCAACACACACAGTCCTCCAACACTATCCAGCCTACATCACCATCCACACATTGCGCGCAGACACAATGTAATATTTCCTTACCTCTCTCACTGTACCGGCATATCCTGAGCCGAAGAAATGCCACACAATCTTTTCTCACACAAGCTTTGTCAACATCAGCCTCATCAGACATGGGTCTCGATACTGACTTTCTCAAGTAGAGTCCAACCCTTCCAGCAATGCGTTGCCAGACTAAATAGCAAGCACGACTATTTACTGGTAATCATCCTTTATATGCTGTGTGTTTCCATTGCTACTTACCATTTTCCCCTACGCTGTCCTGGAGATAGAAGTGTCTTAATATCCACTCACTCCAAAAGATGCTGGTAGGTAATGTGTCTTGTTTGAAGTCATCATATGAGAACTTCTGCTGTGCTCAGTAGATCGCCCACCACTTCGCTGACTTATGAATCTAATAACCCTTTGCAATGTCGGCGTGCTTAAACTCTCTTAGGCAACACCTTGGTGGCTCTACAGTAAAGACAAATATCAACAAGCCTGGCTTGTCAGAAAAGCTTGTACAGATATACGTAACACCCTCGCCCGGACAACGCCATTAGGGGTCTTACGTGATTGAAATAAGCGACGGCAATCCAAGTTTATGGGGATACCAGTCCCTGACTGATCGCTCGTTCACTGCCTCAAATCTTTAAATCCGCATCGAGCAACAATGAGAAAAACTTCTGAGACATATCCATATTCACGTGTTTGTGTTATACACTGTTAACTCCCTCTTTGGCGAAGGGCCATAGGCCTATTACGCATACGCACAACTGGTCATTTAGATTTTTCTAACACGGACGAAGCACAGCAGGTCGCTTTTTACAAAACAAATATCACATTAATAGCGCCCCTGTGTCTGCCTGTCAAGTTCTTGAGGAACTTGTTGCTGCTCAAAAAGAAACCCCCCCTCCGCTTTTTTTTCTCTTTTCTTGTTGCTGGACCAACCACTCTCCTCTCACACACACAAACACAGACACACACATTTATATATATAGATACTTACATTGTCAAATTCTGTTAAAGCGCTGCGTTATTTCCTCCCGGACAGATATAACAGGAAAAAAAGTTAATCCACGTCCTGATTACACAGACAGAAGCGACCAGAGCGTTATAAGCCAGGAATGATAGCCTACTTTTCGATCAGAAATATCTGGAAGTTCAAAGATGAAATCTGTTTTCAGTAAAATTCCATCAGTTGCACTGCCAACACTCAGCCATCTGATTGTTATGCAGTGACGAAGCGCTGTGCTTGCAAGTGAAGCCCCAAATGTACTAAGTAACATGAGTAATAGGTGATATTTGCCTGACTCTTTGCCAGCATCCCAAACTTTCTCTAGAGTGTTTGTAAGAAAAGTGTCATTCTTGTGGTATAAATTACTTTTTTGTCATAGTTTATGGAAATCACGCCGCATGGGTGGCGCGTTATTGGAACCTGTAGGCGTGCGTCTGCAAGGAGACAATAGCACCAATCTGACACATCCTTGGACTTCTCCCACAAAACAACAAAAAAAAAGCTGCTCATCAAAGTCTTTAAGGTAACTCGATGCCTTTTAGGCGGCACGCAGGGGGTTAAAAAGGGGGGGCACTGTACACTTTTTCAGCATATATGTGCTGAGAAATGCACAGATTTAACCACACATCTGCAGCTTTTTGACTTTAAAGGAGAAATCATGCATGTTTCTGTTGTCAGTGTCACTTGTCAATATTGTACTAAACTTCTGACACATTGAAAAGTATTTTCCTGGCAAACAGAGTTGATTCTAATTTGGTCTTGACTACGCATGTAATCTGTCATCTTGCTTGTAGAGGCTGTGGCCAAAAAAGAAAAAAAAAAAACTTATTTTCTTTTCCAGTTTTTGTCAATACATTTCTGTCTTAAAGACACAAGATGGCATGCTCAGATAAAATTAGAATGGTAATAATTATTTGTCAAGAATAAAAGATTTTCATCTACCATTCAGGCAACAAGTGCTGGACTTGAGATTCACACATAGCTTATTATCCTTGAACTCCATCCTTTGTAAATGTAGGCTTTTCACACGGTGGCTACTCATTACAGGCTACTAATAAAAGGGAGTGACGTAAAGAGAGAGGCAACACATATCAGCTCGGCGTGGAAAGCCTGCTGTGGATGAACAATTCGCTTCGTTTCGCTTCGCATGATTAAATGATCAGGATGTATGTGTCCCATCACCTCTCGGGCTCCTACCATCATCCTACTCCCAGTCCTTTTTGCTTCCTGACGTGGTAACTTGACTTGCTCCTACTTGTGATGTTGTTAACACTTCCTCTGCTCCCACAGCTTTTCGCAGACTCTGTTACTGACTCATGCTCGTCCCTTTTCCACTATCCATGCCCTCCCCCGCACTCTTCACCACAATATCTTATGGCTGAGTCCGGGGTCACAGATCAATCACTTCATCCCCTGGGCTGCATATGACTGCATGGCATTTTGCTCTATGGTCTGCCAAGATACTTCACCTCTTTTGAGCTTACTCTTGGAACTTTTAAGTGTTTGAGTGGAATATATTTTGGCAGAGGGAGTGTTATTAAAATGTGTAGCCAACGGGCTGCACCGTGGGATAACTATGGAGATGAATGTGCACCATTACAGATCTCTGTGGTCTGTAAAGAAAGACCGAGATTGGTATAGATATTGATATTCATTAGGTACAGTAAACAGAGCGAAGAAGATGTATGATGGAAGAATAATGGCAAGAATTGTCGCTGTTTAGCTGCTGGCTCATTACCACTTGTTGTTATTACTCTGCGTACTGTGAAACTGACTTTACATCCAACCCGCCTTTAAGACGCGATTTAATCCAACAATCTGTCTATAAAAAAGCCTGAAAATGAATCCCAGCTCTACCTTCTCAAATGACAACTGTACAAAATTAATCACCAAGAAGAAGAAGAAAAAAAAATAGTATTGATAAAGCCATTTTAACACTGCAGTCATCATACTTCCCTGTTTACGTCTGCTAATTACATTTGGGCCTGTCTGGTCTCTGGAATCATTACTAAAATGTAGAGTGCCAGCCTAAAATTTTGAGTCTATCAGCACTTTCTTTCCCCGTCGCCGTAATGACAACTATTAAGCGAGGATGGATCCAGTCGGTGGCTGTGTGGATCATTACTCTGTCTTAATCTTTGTTCCATAAATATTGATAACAAGAGCCCCACGTCATGTGTTACTAGTACCTGCGGTTAAAAATAGAAGGCCTGCTGATGGCAGGTTATCTCTTACTGTCAGATCCCAGTGTATCCCCCCCGCCCGCCCTCCCCTCCACCTCTTGTATCTACAGGAAGTTGAGCTCTGGGACAAACAAAGAGCAGACAGAAAACAACAAATACTCTGATTACACACAGGTAAATCAAACTACTGTACCTCATGTCTCCTGTACTCCGGTCAAACAAAGTGTGGCTTGTAATAAAATAAGATAAAATAAAAAAACCCTGCCACGTTAGTAAATATATAGTCTTCATTCATTTAAATAAAAGCATAATTTCTTCATAATGAAGCAGTCAAAATAGCTTAATCCAGTGTTGACAACGTGCTTCTTGCGGTACATCTGTCATTCTGTCGTGCAGCTTCATAATATTTCTGTGGAGTGAGGAATTAATTATCAGGCTCGGTCGGTGACTCAGAGCTCAGGTCTTCAGAAAGTAATGCAGCCCGTAAATAATCGCCCTACTGCCACCATACTTCACACTGATGGCGGGTGCTGCATTTGTGCTAATTTCGCCGTTCTATGTATAGTGTGACGGACAGTGTCAGGATGGATGATATTTGGGTTGCCCCAGTGGCTTGGCAGGCTGAGATTGGACTGAATGTGCTGGTGTGATATTGAGGGTTTCTATCTGGCTTTGCTGTGCACAGTATCATCCGTCTTCTCTCGACCATCTTTTACCAGTTAAACACCAGGTGACTATGTAAACTCTGTCTTTAGTGCCTGAGGGGAGAAATCTGGAGCTCTGGGTGTGAAATACAAGTGCATTGATCTCCTAACTCTGACTAACCTCCGTCTGCTCGACAGCCTGGAGTGGAGGATGCTGCCTGTCTGCCATTAGCTTTATGACTGCCTGGGTGAGACGGGTAATCTGGGCCTGCCACTGGACTGAGAGGCTGCCAACAACAGGAGGCAACAAGAGGGTAAACACAAAAAATAGATTCAAATGATCTAGAATACCTCTGACAAGTCGGACAATAGACAATATAACAGAAATATGGATCCAGCTTGTCTAAGATCAAATATCGCCCCAGGACTGTGACTTATTCATGACTGGAATGAATGCAATGGATTTCAATTCTGCAGCACTGAGACGAGATTGTGAGCGAGTGTTTGTGTAAGCTCGAATGTGTATGGAGTGGTGCGAATTTGAATAGATGCATTTGCATCTTGTTGCTTAGCCAAAGGCATTATTGGTTCCCAATGGTAGTGACCTGAAATTTTGCATGCACGGCAACTCTGCAAATGGTAGCCCCATTATGATCAGCCAAATATTGCACAGTAGAAGTATGAGGCACTGACCTTCAATGCAGCACACACATGTAACACACGTCGACGGAGATGTTCACATTGCATGATTGTCTCTCCTTCCCAGTTTTCCTGCTGAACTCTACAAGGAAAGGAGAAACAATAGTATTTAAATCTGTCTGCATTTGGAGAGCGATGGTTCACATTGATTAGGTGACTCTGGCCATTAATAGTCCCATTTGCATGCCACAATGCCTTTGAGGAATCAGACATACCGTAGTGTAACAAAAAACGAGTGAAAAGACGACCACACTTGTAAAATACCAAGACTGTGGTGATTTTTTATAGCTTACAGATGTACAGAAGTCCTTCCACAGCAATCCTGCGCGCATACCGAGGAGGTAGGTGGGAGATTGTGAGTTCAGATATTCACTTTGTGTGATTCAGTCGGCCACCAGTGAGCTGCACTGAAGCAGCACACGGCTGTTGACCCTGTAATGGATTTCTGAACCGGACATCGAGCCCACAAACATTTTAGTTTATCAGAATAGTTAGTCAGTGTATAAGTTTCCAGTATAACCACTCAGCATTGTAAATACCGGGCTGTAAAATCCAGCGTTAGCCATCTTAAAAATACACAGTCAGACAAGGTCAGCAACCCTGCAGAACTCATATCAGCATTACCCAGGCTTTAAAACAAAACAGTTTTTTCAATGTTTTTATGTAAAAGCCCTATTTTCTGACCCCCATACTAAAATGCCTATGTGATGAATATAATCTTTATCTGCTTAAGCACTTGTGGGCGCCCAGGAATGGACGGGTCAAGAGTTTTAGCTCTTCTACTGGTCGTCTGATATAAAAGACAGTAGCAGCAGCCTGCAGAGGAGGTGGAGGCTCGTGACTTGGAGGCTGGCGGTTGAAATCCCCGGACTGACTGACGAAAGCTGCGTAGGGGAGTAACACTGTGCTCTGCCTCAACAGCAACTGTCAAAGTGCTGCTGCACAGAGTCAATGAACTCCCAACTGTTCAGTAACAGCGAGGCTGTGGCTGTGTACTGGGCAGCTTCCAGGTGTGAGTGTGTGAACTTTCTCTTTCCCTTGTTAAATTACTGGTTTTAATAAAGTGCATGTTTATAGTTACACTCAAACAAAGTGGAAATTCATCACGTAACACCTACTTAAACTTCAAATCTCATTCTCTCGAGCGTGGAAACAGCAACAGTTTCAGCACAAGGTCAATTTAGTAGCTGCTCTGGAGCTCTCAATCATATCACACGATCTTCATCAACTGATAGTTTGTCCCAGGGAGTTTGCCTCAGCGCAGCTACTAAATACATTTCTGAGGAGATTTCTTTGTTTTCTCAACTCCCAATTATTTGCTATTTTAGTTTATATGACGTGACATATTTTTGAAATACCGATGAACCTTACTCTATGTCATTTAGGGAAATGAAAGTGAAATAGTCAAAATATTTTCCAGGTTTCTGACTGCCGTGTGTAGCCTAATATAAAAGGAGCCAGCCCGATTCTCTTACATTTGTGAAAGAGTTTTTGATTACAACACATGGACTGTATAAAAGAAGTCGAAATGGCCTCTGGGTCTGAATTATTGAAGCCAATACAGCATTCTTTATATCGGCCAGCAGGGGGCGACTCCAGTGGTTAAAAGAAGAAGTCTGATCCTAGAGAAATCTGTGAGAAAATGACCCGTTTTCTCTTTTGATTTATTACCTCAGCAAGCATTTTCCTAATGAGTTGATAGTCTCAATCTCTAGTTTCCAGTCTTCTTTAGAAAAGTGCGATGTTCATTTTGGAAATTATTTGGAGTAAAATAGATAATAAGCAGGGTACACTTCAGGGTGTGGCTTCCTAATAAGTGTAACATTTTGGTCGCCTAAAACTCTTGATCTGTGTTCGGTTAAAGACACTTTCGGAGTCAGCTGGCTGGTCAGATAGAGGCGGAGCAATGCATATCTTTGTGTGTATTTAAATATCTATGAACGTGTTTTTAGTGTTATCTCTGTTTGTTGTCATAGAACATTGACCCTTTCTCAGTTTGTTCTAGTTCATAAAAGTTTAATGTAACATTTTGGTTTCCTAAAAATGTCCGTTTGTTCATTTTTTTAAAAAGTACATTTTGTTTTATGCTTGTTTTTCGCAAGATTAATTTGGCACTTGAATTATAGATGCATCTTGTCGACAAAACTGGTTAGCTAGCTCTAGTGCTAGCTGGTTACTTAGCATTTGCTATGCTAACGGTGCCTGGTCCTGCTTTGCTGGTAACCTGTATCAACTATAGACTGTGGGCATGTTAACCTATGTGCTCTTTATTAGTGTAAGCTCCACCCTCTCCTCTAAATATGTAAAAAAAAAATTCTGTCTAAAAAAAAAAACAAGATAGAGACAGCAAAAATGCCAAACTTGAGGCTTCAAATCGCTGGTGCATAAACAAATGGTGGCGTCATGACGACCATGTCCTCCGGTTTTATTTAGATAAACAAACATCGCCTTGCTGGTACTTTTTCTGAATTTGACAAGTTTCCGTCCCAATCTGAAAAGATGAAAACATTTTGTTCACCATTTAACCAGGATTTGTGGCATCTCTACATGCGCAAGAAGAATTTGTGACGTATTTAGCAGCAGTGGTGACTCATTGTATCGAGGACTGTTATGTTCATATATTTTCAGATTTTTACACGTCCTTACGTCTGTCGTACACACCGAACTTCCTTGATAAACAACGTCACATGGTCAGGTGATGTTTTTTCATATCTGAACTGCATGCCCTCAGCTCCCCGTCGACCCCCTCCCCCCTGTACAATAAAGCCAAACAAGATTCCCCATTACAGTTGACAGACAGACAGTAGGCACAAAGTTTAAAATAAAGGTCTTAAAGGGAATAAAAGCTTTGCAGTGAATGGTGAGGGAATTGTTAAGGATAATACAAAGGAGTGGGATTTCTCGTGCATTTGTCTGCGAGGGATATCCCAGCCAAAGTTTCTCTATACATCAAAGGGCCGCCGCAAATAAAAGCACACTTGTCAGGGGCGAACAAACTGCCTCCTTTGTGCCTTCTACCAGCCAAATTCAGGCACACAAAGCCTTTGGATGTACAACACTGCAAAGAAGACATACTATTCAGATGACATGCTTTGCTCTCTCTCTGGTGGTTTGCTGTGTGCTTTTGTCTGCCCTGACCAGGACAGATATATAATATCACTGGATCAAAATCCTTTCAGTCCCTTTTACTCCCTGTTAAAGACTCCCGTTACACTCCCTCCCCCATACACTCCACTATTCTTTCTTTTCTTAAACAAAGTAAACTTGATGCAGCCAGATAACACTTGCAGCCCTCAGGCCTAATGCCCAAAAATGAGTCTCAGGTTCATTCAGTTTTTTCAAGCAGAGAGGCTTGTACAAACTGTGGTCAGACAGACTGGACACGTTTCCCTGTTGCCTCAGGTAATCTTTGTCTGTTTTGGTTAAAACATCTGTTGCTGCATCTTTCACATTCCTGTGAAAAACAAATCGCTTAGAAAGTTTTTCCATGCCAAGAAAATGAAAGAAAGAGTAAAATTGGATTACCACCCGCACACACATGCAAACACACAAACACACAAACACACACACCTAAATCACATATGAATCTAAAAGTACAAACTTAAAACACTGAACGTATTTCAAGATTATTGGTTCACATATAAAATCTTGTGAAATTATTCTGTCATTAATAATTTGTAAAATATAAACAATTTATATATATATTTTTAAAATACCATAGTGCAAGTTTGGTCAACAATTTGAAACCCTAAAACATTAAATTTAAAACAAAAAAAGCAGCAAATCCTTACATTTAAAAGGCAAGAATCAGTACTTTGGTCATTTAGACGATTAATCTGAGGAAGTGTTGCTGGTTGTTGAAGCTCTTATTATAATATTTTGATGTTTACGTTATTATAATGATGTCATGTATAATGTAATATAAAATTTATAACATTATAATGTCTTGAAGATGTACATTTTAGGGTATTTGCACAAAATAATATCAGAATCTGTCATAAACTGCCATTGAAATATAATAGCAGTATCTACCCAAACATGTTATGATATGAGTGATGGCAGTGGTTCCCAACATGTGGGCTGGGACCCCTGACTGGAGTCACAAAATCAATCTGTGGAGTCTCGAGATGATTAACAAGAAGCTCGTTCTGCCACACAAGACTGAATAACTTAATTAACAGACTTTAGACTTTATGTATCTGGTACTCACCCTGTGTAACCTTGAATTCTTACACATAACGCATAACTCGAAGCCTGACAAGATGGACTTTCTTGCAATCTTGAGATACTGCAAGAATCCGGCTGCTATGCAAGGCAAGAAAATACAGAAAATCATTAGTTACAAGTCAGACAGGCCTCTCAATTGGCTGACATTTTACTCATCATTTCTCTACACTTCTACTGAGGCAGAGACCTGCAAAAATGTTGAGCTTAATGTTTACCACTCTGCCTTAGTAGCTTTTTTCTGGTAAGTAAATTTGGTTTTATGTCTTTTTTTCACTAGCTAAATTTAGCACCTCAATTAATATCCCAGTTAACAGGAATTTTGTTCACAAAGCTGGCTAGCGCTAGCCGTTACTTTCTTCGTAACCTTACTTTTGACAACAATGTCTTTAATTTGTTTCATCTGGTTAGTAGCCTAACGTGTCGAAACCAGTTACGTTAGCTAACTTAATGAAGCTTAACTAGCTAACGTTGGTGGGGAAACACTGTCAAGTGAATTCAATCAACTAGCTGTAGTCTTATTGTTCAACATGTAGCGTTCTTATGAAATGTAAGTTGCTCTAACTAGGGCAACCCTAATGCCCAAAATATAAACATCAAAAACAGAACACGTACAACACGTACTCGAATGTATCTGAGTAATTATGGATTTACTTTAGTTACTGAGAAAAAGAAGAAATGCAGCACCTTCTTCACAATTTTACCTTAACTGTTCACGCAGTGAAATGCAGCTGATACCATTATTACCATCACAGCAGTTTTTAGTTACTTTCCAGAGCACATTTATTATTCCTGCCAGTCTTGAATCTGTTCATTATAACGACACGTGTACCCAAGAAACTAATTTCCGAGGAACACCTAATTATTGATTGGCTGGAAATGTTATATAAAGCCTGGTATGATCACAGGAGAAGGCGAGCCCTCCTTAATTGCAAGGTATGAGTGTGTGTGTGGCTGGCGAATCATAGTGTGAATTCACAGGATTTTAATGACGTTATAGGCTATTTTTGCTTTACTTTTCCTCTTCTTCTTTTTCTTTTTTTTTTTTTTGCATTTGAGAAAAAAAACGCCAAGGCACACCTGAGCTCACTCAGAGGCACAATGGCGAGAACCACTGCTTCACTCTGCCTTAAGAGATTTCAGCATGTTGAATAAAGCAAGTCTCTGAGTGAATGCAATGACTCATCACCAGGGTCATTTGCCTTTCACTGCAAATGAGTGTGGGTGTCTGACTAACTTGCAGTTATAAGCTGGATATTGTTTTTTAATCATTGGAAAGAGAGCGAAAGGGTGAAAAAAAGAGACCTAGTTTTTGTGTTTGTGTGTACAGTGCGTATGAAAGAGTGTGTGTGTGTGTGTGGCTGTGTACAGTATGTGTGTCAGAGAGACAAAGACTGAGGGCCACATTTTGAGTCTCTGAGACGTATTGCGCGCCCGGAGCCACGCGTGTTATCCATCAAACAACCGCTTTGGCCTGGAAGTGCAGCTTCCTGTCATCTGACGGAGAAGCCCGCTGTTTGTCCGCCTCCCTCCCTCCCACATTCATTTGAGGGAGGAACACACAAAAGGTGGGAGGAGATATGAAAAGTGTGGTGGGTTGCGCATCCTGCCTGATTTCTTAAAGTTCACACTGAAGGCTGGCTTTAAGTGGAACTTTTTTCATCTCTACAAAGCAGGTGCAATTTTTGTGCAGGTTTTTAAAATTAAAGGCTTTGGTAGGCAGGAGAAAAATTTAATTAAGCTCTATCTGCAGGAATCCAGCCCACATACAGCTACTATAATATCCATGGTAACTCTTAATTTAAAAGGGTGTGCATCAGGCTGGCTGTGCACCATCATCACAACTCACATGAAATCTGTCATGATCATGAATTCAACTTTTTTTTTTTTACGATTGGTGCCATCAAATGTCATTTAATCGAAAATGTCTGCCAAAGGTGTTGTCAAATTCTGAGAGGAAGCTGTCAAATGCTTTCAGCTTTCAGTCTGTGTGTCATCATAAAATGAGCTCCCGGAGACAGCGACTGTAGCGGGAACAACAACCCCGTTTCCATAAAGTTGGTATGTCTAAAAGGTAAATAAAACAGTATGTGATAATTTCATCCTTTGTGACGTATATTGAAAACAGTACAAAGACAATATATTTTATGCTCAAGGTGAAACGCACTAAACTCTGAACTTAATGCATTCTGTTCTGATTTACATGGTTTACAGCGTTAGGATTGCACCACAGAAGTGGTTTTGAGAACTTTGTTGGCAAAGTTTTTTGTTGGTGTCACAACCATGCAAGAAGCGCCGCGAATTTTGTGTCGTTCAGGTGTGTAGGTCTGATCAAAACAATGACCAAGTTTTAAAATTGGTGCGGTTTGAGCAAGAGTGCTGAAGTAGGGATCATTGACCCTCCCACTTAAACGCACAGTTTAGACATATCGTTGGTATCACATTTTTAGGATGGGCCTTTGTTTAGATGGTTTCAATATGGTTCTTGTTCTCAAAACTGGAAGTGTGCAGACCATCGACTGTGGGTAAGTACCTCATACAACCTCACTTCAATAAATCCGAACTATCCCTTTAACGTTGGCGTTGGTGTGATCCCATTGTGAGATAATCTCTAGTTTATCTATAAAACCTACAAACTCCGACCACAGTACGAGGAAATAATGAACAAAAACTGCAGTAAAGGCACCCATTAGCCTGTCATTCCACTGACTGTGATGTAAACCCATCAGCAGCGATATTAGAGTAATGGAAGTAATATAAAGATTGGAGAAGGAGGCAAGGAAGATGGGTCGAACAAACCCTTGACTTTGACCTAGGAGACCAGTGTTTTAGTCCTGTGTTGTTCTTTGGACTCAACCTGCGTCAGGTAGTTAAGTGCAAAGTAGTTTTTTTAAAGCCCAACCCAATTCTTTTAAGTTAACCTTGGTCAAGTGGTTTTATTTCCTAAAGTTCTCTGTGAACCTAAAAGTTTATTGTGAAAAGCCTCTACTGTATGAGAGTAATTAGTGGAAAGTAACACACCGTCCCCGACACGTCTAAAACTGAAGCAAAGGGTTCTTCTGTGTGTGCTGGTAGCTGACCAGTTGGCACGAGAATCCATTGGGGGTCAAGTTTCTGTCCATTTTTACAATCAATACTCTTTAATTCCGCCAAAGATCTGATTGACGTCGTTACACTGTCAGGTAGACATGCTTCTGTGCTGAGAGACAAAGAGGACTGCATAAAAGAAAACGCTGAAGTTTTCAGCGGGGGAGAATACTAATTTGACTTCTTCTCATTACCTGAAGTGACCAAAGTATTTGGACGTACTAATGAGAATGATGAAGACGTTAACTTGAAGTACCCTAACAGGTGCAACAAACTTAAGGAAGGAGGAAAGTGATGCAGATGTGAATCAAGCACAGCCTGTTCGTGCCCACACAGTCCTGAGAGGAGGTCTAATCAGGCAAAACAAGTGAAACACCCGTGTGGGCGTAACATAGATGTGGAGTGGCTCTAACTTTATTTGAAAGAGGGCCGACTAGGCCTGGATAAAAACTTGTTCAATTGGAGAATAACAAGGTTGTCAGGATGGATAAGGGGCCTGAGGTGCTGTGCTGTGGTTACTTCCCCCTGCAGCTGGACTTCCTCACTACTGACACTTTAACTTTGCCACACCCCAGCGCACAGGCAGGTAGTCGCCCACACTGCACTGTGTGAGAGATTTACATTTTTTCTTGGCAGCATGGTTGCATACTCTTTAGCACGGTTGCCCCCACACAAAGTAAATAAAAACAACGACCTGGGGGTCGGAACCTTCACAGCGGCGGCAAGATAAATCTGTCTGAGGGGTCAAGGGATGGCTAACAGGACAGAGAGCAGGAACATTCATATAGCAGTAAACAACTATTTTAATCAGAGCTTCTCTACAAACAACAACACATCCTTGTAGTAGCGGGTCCAGCTGCACATGCAGGTTAGTGCGTGTGCAGCCCCTGTGTGTTTCCCTCTCGATGACACTCTACAATGCTCTCATATGGCAGTTATTGCTGGTAACAACTTCTCAACCCAAGGTGCTGCTGAAGCATAACAGCCACCTGTCAATCCCCCCTCGGGTTACACTTTAATCTTTGTCCACACTGTGAACAAAAGAGTGGAGTCAAGTTAGCAGCTAGTGCTAGTTAGCTCGTTTGGTGCAAAAAAAAAGAACAGCAAACTGAATCCTAGAGTGTCTTTGACACTGAATAAGACAGTTTAAGGCAACCAAAATAATACTCAACCTATCAATCACAAGGGAGCCACACCCTAAAGCAAACCCTGCTTTATTGTCTATTTTGCTCTGGATGGGACCGTATGTCGCAAAATACACATCATGCTTTATAAACGAAGACTTGAAACTAGTGATTGAGAACATAAACTCATTATGTGATTGTTGACTTAGGTAATAAGTAATTTTCTCATATTTTAATACAATCTGACTTCTTTTCACAACCAGTGGAGTCGCCCCCTGCTGGCAGATGGAAAGAATGCAGGTTTAAGGTACTTTTACATTGACCTGTTGGAAACACCAAAATTTTATAAAACTTTTGAAAATGCACATAAAAGTTTTTATGCTCGCTTGTAGTGTTTTTTTTGTCTTTATCGATAAACTGTTCTGGCATAGTGAACATTTAATTCACATGACGGATCAGTTGTTTCTGCTCTAACGGTTGTTGTTTTTTTCTGTCTGGTGCAATCTCTTCTTCTATGGTTTATTGACAGATTAGCTGACAGAGATACATTACACTGCCCTCTTCTGACATACAGCTTTGTTTATTCACTCTAAACCAGTGGATGGAAACATCCCCAATTTGCATTTTCTTTACTGCAACATTTAAAAATTTCCCTTCAAAATTTGCTTCAACTTTAATGGAAACAAACTTATTTCTCTACTCGTACAATTTGCCCCTGAAGATGTGCAAAGTATCAGGGATAGCATTCCTAAAATGTGCTGCCCTGGCCTCACAAAAAGGGTACCGTGCCCACTGCAACAGGGATTAATAAAGTCAAATTTAAATCAAATTAATGTAGACACATCACTTCAGCTACATCACCATCAGGCGGACGATGCCCCCATTAGTGACAAACTTTCAGATATAAAGAGCACAAGCGAAGATGACAGAACCACGGGGTGCTGCAAACTGAACGAGGAACAAGGGAGGATTTACGGGATGTTTGAGGGAAATCGAGGTGAAAGGCTGCCGGGAAACAAATATCATTTGAATATCTGCATATTCTCTAACCATCCTCAAGAGGTGGAGTCACCCATCCACCCAGTGTGCAGTGTTTCCTGGAAGTTGCGGTAAAGGGTAATGAGCATACACTCATGCACTGTATAATACCAGTAGGTTTGGGACTTAACCCTGTCTCCATGGCAATTGCTGCAATGATGACAAATTTTCTGTTTCAATAAACAAAATGACTAAAAATTCTGGAGCATTAACTGATGCCTCATTACTGTGTGTTTTAGTCATTACATGTGTAACACAGAGGGGACACATCACAACACAGGAGGCTGTTTTACACCGTGTTTCCTTACAGACAGAATGAAAAGGAATCGGTTTGTCAGAGTTTGTATTTGCAGTCTGCGGGTTCAGACTGTAAGTCAGCAAAGTACTTCAGTAGTCTCTGCAAATCGTGAAATGTTTATTTGCAAGGCTACCTGCACCATACAGCTCATTCTCCTGAGGATGAGTCATCCACAGGCTACATACAGTACATTTGAGGTGGGCTTTGGATAAGCTCCTGGAGGAGAATGTAGAGGGGCAAAGAACACTGCTGAGCCATCACAGCTGTACTGATTTTCTGTCACATTGTTGCACAACAGGAGACATTACCTGGTAAAGGAAACTGTAAATCTCACCCATCCCCCCACGATAACCACTGCACAAGGTCCTGTCAACAGTCAGCTGTGTATTGATAAAGGGAGCCAGGTATTTGCTGCCACAACGCTTTCCTCAGGAAATTTGTTGGCCGAGAGGGAGATTTTAACATGAAACATTCCCGAAAACAAACTGCAAGGATGTCAGACAAACACATAACTAAAAGCACAGGTATTCAGACGCATTTGTGTCGCAAAATAATCTGTTTGGTAGCAATTGAGTGAGAATGAAAAACACTGCGTGCCTTCTAGTTTGTGTCTTCCTTTCTGTATGTGACAGACAGAATACACATAATGTCCTTTGAAGACGGATGATTGCTACCTCAGATCGACAGGATCTAATTTTTTTCACTGTCAACCAAACAACTTTCCAAACAACAACTTCTTTGTAATCTTTTTTTCTTCTTCCACAGACAGAAATGGGTGCTTATTTTAAAAAATGAAAAACCATCTAAGTGCTTATTCAAAATCTGCTCCTGGACTTTCAACAATAAATGATTATTTTCATTGTCAGTATGTCATTATTTGCTTCATTTATTAACAGTTTAGTCCAGAAAATATCAGTTCATCAAAATAGTAAAAAAAAACCCAATCACCTCGTCCTCTCATAAAAAAGCCCAGCAGTTCTGTTAGCGGATGAAATGATTAATGGATTTACCGACTGACTGACCGAGTCACCAACTAATCTTTTCAGCACTAGTTTAAATATCAGCAGAGGTGTAAGTTATCGAGGCTTACCTTCTCCAGATCCACTGTGTCTGACTGCCTATGTAGTTGAAGTGTCTCCCTAAAAAGTGCTCCAAAACAGCTGATTTTATTTTAAACTTATGTATATTTATATGTCTGTTCTTTTGCCTGTCACTGTCAAATGTGCTGGACACAAAATGTACATGGTGTAAACAACAACCTTCTCGGAACCTGCTTTACATGCCAAATCCAGGGTGCATACCAGGAATTTCCATAAACCCCATTTAAATATTTGCATCAAGCATCACGGGACGGGACGATGAGCACAGGCAAGTCTTTAGTGTCTGGTTGAAAAAGTTGTATTATTCACTGAAATAAAAAAAAACTATTTCCAGATTGTTCTTTTTTTCTTATTTAATTGCACTATCCTCAAATGCAAAACTGAGCAGAGGAGCTATAATATATAATATTACAGCTGCTCTTTTTATTAAAGCACTTATAATAATAATATTCATCACTGAGACACAGTAAGCTGACGACGCATGTGGCATATTTATATTAATTTTAGGTTAAAGGGATAAAACCAAAGCCAACAGGCGACCGCGTTAAGAGGACAGAGAGTGCTGCTGGTCAGCTCTCTGTGAGTTATTCCACTGCGACATATTGCTTTAAGATTTCAGGTCATCTAAGTAGACAGGGGACGAAAAGTTCACAGCTGTGACGTGCTGCCTTGTGGGAGTCAGGAACATTGTAGGAGGGATCATATGCTTAAATTTGTATGTGGTAGTCTCTCTTTATGGCAATGAAGAAAAGCTCCGGATTTACCAAAAACAATCACGGTTTCCTGACTCTGAATTAGAATAAGGAACTATAAATAATTGCATTAGTGTGTGTTAGTGTGATGGTATTTTGGGGTGTGTGACAGGAGAAATGTTCAGAATCTTTGTTTTTGCAGCCTCGTCTGTTTTGTTTACAAGCACTCATCTCTGACTCTGCATGTGGTTCAATTAAGATTATTATCTCTGTAATCAGGTGTGGAAAAAAAAAAGAAACAATAAAATCAAAATTCACTTGTTTGTGCTGCGGTGACTTGGCAGTGAGAGCTGCACGTAGTAACATAACGAGAATCAATCAAAAGTGCTGTGACTGGCTTCAGGGCAAAATGCCATTAAAGTCACTGTGATCTTTGTTTAACAATACAGAAATAGAGTTAACAACTTTGTGACGCATTTGCACAGAGGTGTTTTTCACTAACAAATCACAACACATAGCATGTAATGTCTCTCAGGGAGGCAAGATAAAACAATGGGTCCGACATGATCTGAGATTCTACCTGCAGTTGCTAAGCAACACCCACCTCCAACCTCTCAATCTGTCCCATTGGTCAGCAGGAAAAACGCACAAGGAGCCCCATTGGCTAAGAGAAAGTTAATAAACTTTAGCCAAGACCTGCCTCCCTGTGTGCGCACACACTCTCTCTCTCTCCCTCCCTCTCTCTCTCTCTCTCTCTCTCTCACACACACACACACACACACACACAATGAAGAGATTCTTGTGAATGAGAGCATGAGAGGGTGTCAGTGCTTGCGCAGTACAGTGCTGATATATGCATTGAGCTCCTGAGCTAAAAATAAAGATCACACTGAATGCTGTGCCACTGAAAGTTGCAAGACTGAATTCAAAGTGACAAGTCTAGTCCCACCCTCATCACAGATCCAGGAGGGTTTTTTTGACGTTCATTTTTAGTATGGAATTTTAATTTTAAAGCTCGCTCCCCGGCGCCTCTTCGAATTTTGTCGGGCTAAAAATGAAACACAGGAAAGCCTAAAATATCTTTGGAATACAATTGGAAAGTGGCATTTAACAGCGGTTCCCAACCCTGTTTCACCTTCAAGGCTCACCTGTTTACAGCTGCATTTTACCAATACATTATAATCCTATATAACTTCTATTATATTTTAGCTGGGGGTCTTTTTCTTTGATTTTAATTATCTTTAAATGTCCTCTTATCATGTTCTTCTGCCCTTTGTCATGCTTTTTGATGCATTGTGTAGCACTTTAAAATTGCCTTGTTGCTTGAATGTGCTATACAAATAAACTTGCCTTGTCTTGTCTAACAAGGTTAATTACATATTTATTTTCTTACTTGAATGGTTTTGGTTGTTTGACCAAGCTTGAAGTCGCACTTATTTAACTTTGAGTGGCAGAAACTGGACATTTCAAGACGTTTTCCATTATTTTAAGCCACTTTAACTGTTTATTCAATGCTTTCAACTGAATAAAGCAGTTTTTCCTTTTCAGCAAAGAAACTCTTAATCAATTTTGCTGTTACTTTCCCCTTAACAACTTCAACTATTCATGCGCTACTTTTATTTTTCATACTGTTTATCTATTAGCTTAAAGGAACACTTCACCCTTTTGTATCTCGATGTTTTTCTCATGAGCCTCCGCACATCTCATGCAGAAGGATAATCAAAGTTTGTTTATCCAACTGTATGCGCAGTACTTCCTGAACACATGCATTTCCACAGAAATCCTATTATTTACATCACTTTCACCACTACTCGTCCGGACAAGAACTCATGTGTTTTGTAAACAGATGTGTTGACATAGTTTTGCTGTGGTTAATCAGCCTCCATTGACAGATTCATCACAAGTTTACACCTTTTCTGGGCACATTTGCCATTGAGGAATGGAAGAAAAATGTTTTCAATAAGGATTCAAGGTAACATGAGTAATATAATGCCTGTAAATATGCAGGCATGCATATTAACCTGCACCATCTTTCCATGTATGCTCTGGCAACTGCACACATGTTTTTTAATTAAAAATGTCAATCTTAACTGAAGACATCAGTTTGGACATCAGTGTTTGAGTTAGTGCTGACACCTCTTTCAACACTGAATATGGAGTCTGTGCTCTGTTGAATGGAGAAATACACTCATCATCCCGGATCCCCACGAGGCATTGGTACAGACAAACAGCATCCTATCAATCACTGCACACGGGTTCACCTCCTTCCTAAAGGCACATGAAACGGTCGCGTTTTTCAATAGGAAGACAATGAGAAAGTTATCTTTGTGAGTTATTCTTTGGGTCACTCCGAGGTTAGTTAAATTTTTCTTGCCATTGTATGTTTCTCCTTCCCTGAGCCTGGCCTATGTCACTTATTTATCGTTGGAACATCTTGTAACCCAAACTTCATTCAGACGCTACATCAATAGCACAAAAAAGCAGATAGTTCACTGTAGAAATGATTCATTTATTGAAAAACAGCCAAAGATTCGGCTACAAGCACTTTTATTATGAAATACCTATAAGCCCATGTTATTAACTGTACCACAGAATAAAAAGGCTAAAAATTACAAAGAGCTCTGCGAAGAATAAGATTAGTTTTTTTTTGCAGCCCTACCTCCAGTTATAGTAATATAAGTAATATGTCCTCTGGTACTAGCTGCCCTGGAGGTGTGATCACGCACGAGACCGATCATTTCAACAGCTCAAAGTAGATTAAGGTAAAACACATAAGATCCACAGGACAGGTTTGTTTTCTGCTGTTAGTGAGTACATGAGTGGTTTAGAAATAATAAAAACTTTGATCCTCGAACGGTCAAGAAAAATCTAAAAAGATAACCAATAACTATACAATATATACAGTCAAGTA
>CAFUXE010003153.1:269465-320613 GCA_903364295.1 Serranus cabrilla | reverse complement strand
AAAAAAAAAAGAACTCTGACGTAAAGAAACTACGAAACAACAGCAGAGAGAACATTTGACCGGTGGGTGCGTCATAGTTCTGGGTCAGTTCCTGGAAGAAAGGATAAAGAAGAAAAAAATAACATGGGCATGGTTTTAGGTAACTGGCTGCTGTGTGAGGGATGAGTAAAGGGTATTGATTTATTCTCTTCAGTGATCCACGAGTGAGCCGGAGAAATAAAATGAGCACGGTTCTAATTACTGGGAGAACAGATGGGAAGAAAACAAAGACAGTCACGACACCAGTAGAGACACAGCCTACCTTCCAAAATAAACAAACAAAAAAACACCAAGCGATGAGTTTTGAAGGATGTAACCCACATTGTGAAGTTTTCTCTACATCTAATCATGCTTATTTGTCTTTTTACATTAACTCAAACTATTTCAACCTGTCCACAAGTTATGTAATTAAGTACCTAGTTTTACTCACTGTTCTCTTCTACTGATCTGTTGTACAAAGTCTGACAAGAATTTATGTTCTCCATCACCAATGTTAGTGCCAAGCGTGGTTGGAGTTTGTATAAACATGTGGCAATTACAACAAAACATGACACCTTACATGCAGTGTTTATAATCATTATGATGAAGGTTATACTCAACCTTGAAGCAATTCCATTTTTTAAATCATAGAGAAAATGATTAAAAACATCAACAAGTTTGGAAAGTCTATCTACTTGTCAGTCACAACAAAAACACAGATTTGCCAGTCAATTACACACCTGATTTTCAGCACCAGTAAATGTGAAAGGGTCAATTAGTTCTATTTACCTCTGAGGTCTGATCATTTGACTTCAGCAGCTTAATCTCATTCTCGACACGATGCAGCCAGCCGTCATTGTCCAGGAACCGTGTTTCTGCCTCCTTCAAACGTTTGTGAATGTGTTGCTGCTGAGTGCGTAAGCTGGCAATCTTCCGCTCGTGCTTACAAGTGGCCTATTGAATGCA
Source organism: Serranus cabrilla (assembly GCA_903364295.1). Lineage (NCBI taxonomy): Eukaryota > Metazoa > Chordata > Actinopteri > Perciformes > Serranidae > Serranus > Serranus cabrilla. The sequence continues at coordinate 319,629 of CAFUXE010003153.1, read as the reverse complement.
ACGACAACAACCAAAAATGATTTAAGTGATATTATGAATCACCTGTTTTCCTTGCTAATATTACTATGACACACTATCAACTTTGTATATTGTCTAAATAGAATAATTATAGCTGCAAGCAACAATATGACAAGCTGGAAGCCAGTCAAGCAAGAGTTGAATGTAAAATAAATTGTATTTTCTGTTCACTGTTGGAGAGGATAACTCAAATAATTTGTTTGTTTTTTTTTGTGAATGAAAGTTTTAAAATTCAGACGGATGATTAAGCACAATAATTTGTTCCCACTGTTTAGTTTGTTTTTGGATGGCAGTCAACCATTCTGCAAATTCTGCTACCAAAAATGAACTTTTTATACTTTAAATGGCATTTACAGCTGGGACTAACACTGGGACAGAGAGGAGCCAGGAGCTGGGGAGCAGTGACCCTGTCCTGTAGTGGCGTAAATGAGAGGCCAAGACAACTATAGAGAACAGAGAAGTGAAATGATGACTCAGCAGCTGTTTTTCTGCGGGGATGATGGAATCTGTGGATAGCAGCGTAAGCATCAGCTACCTTCTCAGTCTTTTCTTTGGCACAGAAATATTGGACCTGCAGGTTGTCCTCCTCACTGTACCGCTGGCGCAGCTCATTCTCCTTCAGTTGTCTCTCCAGATCCAGCTGTTCTTTCCTGATTTGGGCCCGGCCCGTGAAGATTCGCTGCAGAGCTTCCGACACCCTAGAGAGAGAGCGAGAGAGAAGAGTGAGTTTTACAAGCTTTGCTTCAAAAGCGCTGCATTAGGAGATTTTAACTTAACAAAAAAGTTAATGTAAAAACTTGAAAGAATTTCTATAAACTCACTCTGGCTATTTAATGTAGTAAAATGATAAGAGTGATTTGAGTCCTACTCTCTTTGCAATTAAATTAACAATCTCTGATTTACATGTGTAGTCTAATGGAATAATAACAAACTGTTACCGTCAAAAGTTCATTCATTCAACTCTGGTCATTTATGAGGCTTTATTTTATGAGTTTCGCTTTGGAATGCAGAATACCAAAGGGATTTTTTTGATTATCCATTCTGATTCACACGCATGAGACAGAATTTTAGAAATACCTTCTAGTAAAATAAAATCCAATAAAATATCACCACCATCACAGGGATTTAAGACAGATGTGAAAGTAGAAGTATTTTAATTGCTGTGCCAAGAGCTCTTACAAATCACTTGGTTGTGTATTTAACAAATGGTAAAAAGGCCATGGGATATTAAATTATTTTATCAACAGATTAAACCCACTTTAAACACAGTAATACAGCTAACAGTGAGAATCAAATCTAAAAATATTAAACTAACCAATTAACTACGTCAAATGTTTGAATGACTAATATTGTTATTCTGCACAGTTAATTAATGGTGCTTTAAGGCTTGAATCAATTATTAAGTTATGCTGTTCAGCTTTTCATATAATCTAAAGCTTCCACAAGATGCAAGTTCTGTTCGCACTGAGCCAGAAAGATATTCTTAGCTATATGATGTATATATGTATTCCTGGAACAGAGCTGAAGTGATATCCAGATTGGATGCAAGTGGCTGTCTGGTTGAGTTAAAGCAGGGGGAGAGACAGGAGAGGCATGCAGGTAAATAAGACTGGAGAGCTGTCGCTGAAATGTGACTGCACTCTTCAATGTAACTCCAGTGACGTAGGAGACGTCGTGGCCTTGCTAGACTGCTGAATTTTTAATAGCGTGAGAAGCGTGCAGCCTCTATTCAGAGCCTCTCACTGTGCGAGTTGTGAATTCTGATGCCAGTGAATGAAATGTGTGGGAGTGAGACTCATTCAGCTTTTCTGTGTGTCCCCCGCCCCCGACCCAAATACCCCGACAGATGCCACTGTATGCCTTAAAGATGACTAAATGGGATGTGGTTGATCTGATTTATGTAAAAGAAATAAAAGTGTATATATCATTTTGATTAAAATAAAGGTGCAGCACAGCTGTCTCTATCAAATTAAGACTCCAGCTATTATGTCAAACACTGGTACCTACTGTATATTTGTGGCAAAAGTAGAAAATTAAATTGTCTTTTTTCGCCAGTGTTTTTTTTATCCTGATCCATGGGCCACTAAGCACACGTGTTTTGAAATCCAAGAAGTAATAGTCCCTGGTTAGATAGCAGTACCTAGTATGTAACCTCCCTAATGTTTCTGAACATCTCATCCTGTTAAAATTACAGACAAAAAGCATTTAAGCACAGACCTACCAGGAGTTCACATGGTAACAGATATTAGTTATAAATTTAAAGCTAGAACAAAGCTTTCTTCACCTTCAGTTTGTCCGAAAGCTCAATTAATTCCTGTCACACTGTTTATCAATATCTAAGAATGTGGAAAAAAGTAAAAAAAATAAACATATATAGTTTTCAGGTTTGGTTTGCTGCAGAGCTCAAATTCATGCTTACTGTAGATGCTGATACGGTATTGCAGTTTTAATTATAAAACATACGAACACACATTAATAATAATACCAAACAAATAAATCTATCTCTCTATCAGCATGAAACGAGTTCCAAGGGACATTAGACAGTTACGAAGATGCACCATTTTCCAGGAAAAAACAGTTTCCAGGAGATTCAAGTCCCCATGTCATGAGAGTAACAAAAACAAGTTGTTTAAAAAGGAAAAAAAATAAAAATCAGGTCAAGAAGGCGTGCTGTGAGCTGATCAAGGCTTTTATCAGCAATTTAGCAGAAGTGGCCTTGGATCATCAGTTCTGACACTCTTGTTTCCAGTACACTCTGGTAGGTCAGCTGTCAAAAACACCACTAAAGCTTTGTGTTGTGAGTGTGTGAGCACGGCGGCACAAACAAACAAATAAACAGCAGCTGGCATTTTCAACTAATGATATCCACACTGACACTGTGAGTTACCGATCAAAGCACATAGAACTGCTTTGGGTTAAAAAAAAAAGGTGCTTTGCTTCTATTTCAGCAACTTCATGTTGGTGCACCACACCTTGAAAGTGCTGCTCCGGGTTAAAAACAACCTTTGAACTTTGGGATTTTGTTTTTGTAAAGGGTGAGACAGGCTAGTATCCAAACACTACCAAACAATTTCCAGCCACAAAAGTTTTTCTCTCCAGAGTTACAGGTTATTATACAATTACAGGTGACTATAAAAACATTTTCAGAATGCAATATTTACGTTTTAGGAATGACAATAGTAAATAGAAAAGAAACAACATTAAATAAAACTTGAACATCATTCTTGAGACTGCAATCTGGCCAACATTGCTTAATTACACCTTAAACTGCCTGATCCGCTACCAGAACTTGTAAAACCACAGGTCCCATGAACACTTCACCACTGTACAAGACAGTGGCAAATGCAGGATACGTGCTCTTTCTGCTTGCAATCAGCTTCTCTAATTACGATGTTTACAAGTACATAGTTGATGACAAATTAAGAAACTACAACTCATATGTCTCAGGTCACAATCTAAATCACACTGCTTACCTTTGGAACTCAGCTTGTTTCTGTGAAGAGATCGTGTTAGAAGCCCCAGGCACCATGCTTTTCTCCTCACATTCTTTTAGTTTCTTCTTCAACTGTAGAATCTTTAGAAATGAAATATTGAAAAAGCATTTAAAAAAACAAACCACTGATTACGGCGAATGTTCAAATAAGTAATATTAAGCTTGGAAACAAATAATATGGAGATTTCTTTCTTTCGTTCTTTTTTTTTTTTAAATGAGCATGATAGTGTTGGTTGTTTCATATTACCTCTTGCCGTTGCTTCTCACATATCACTGCATACTGGCCAATGTGACTGTCCAGGCTTACAACATTACTCTTCAGCTGATAGGGAAGGGTGGAGAGAAAAATGAAATTATTTCAAATGTATTCATCGGTTACTCCAAGAATCTAACTATTTATGATTATAAAACTATACGTTAAGTTAAATACTAACCGAGGATTTAATCTCCTTGGCCCTGTTGGCGTATTTCAGTGTGTTGTGGGTGTCATCATACGACTTGGATGAGGGGCTAACATTGGCGATCATAACAGTCCTGCAGTTTCCCCCCAAGGAGTCTTTAAGTAACCGCGTCAGCTTGCTGTCCCTGTACGGTATATGAGTTTCCTTACTCTGAAACAAAGAGAAAAGATAACATTAGTCCAAGAAATAAGACCATTTTTAATGTTAGGGTGTAAACAAACAAGGAGCTCAAAAACCTAAACAAAAAATCCCTCCTGTGGTTAGATTGTGTTTAATTTGAAAAAACATATAGCAAAAGTTTGAAATGGGTAAATACCAAATCCGGGATTTAATTCACAATTTAAAAAAGTGTGTTATTGCTGTGGTATGCAGTAGTTCAAAAATGTGAGGTGCACCCTAACATGCATTCTCCATCTGGAAAAACTGCACAAGAGAAGCTTAGTCATATTACACTGTTTGGTGGGGACCAATAAACCTAACGGGTAACAAAATTCAAAACAAGAAACAGCTATCCACAACACTGGTCTCAAGTCTTTCTGCAGCTGGTCTGTAACCACCGCTCAGTTGGCCATAATGGCACTGATAGACTACAGCTGCGTAGGTGAGTCACATTCTCCAGGGTATTGGGATTGCAGAAAGTCACATTAAAGTTAAGTAACAAAAGGAGTGTAAAATGATCTCTTTTGGGGTTAGCAGCTGTGCATGCATTTCTCCATGGAAAAACCCCTAAGCCTACATCTGGATTCAAATACCTTAGTTATAGTTCATGTCAGGTCCAGGGAGTTTCAGGATAGCCCTGCCAATTTGGAATTTTTATTTAAGAGCCGGACTCCTTATAACTTTCAGCAAAGTCAGTATCTAAAAGTAACTCAGTAAAAGTAACTAAAAGTTTGTTTTAGTGTAAAATCTCCACCAATTTGCAGGTGACTGGAGGGATCTGCTCACGTGTGAATTTGAGGTGTAAAGCAGCCACAAAGAACCAGTGCTGGCTTCAAAAGAAACCCATCGCCACAATAGTTGGTTTTACACAGAAATTCCACAGCACTGCTGTAAATAACATCAGCCATTATTATTTTATTTTTAGACTGAACCAATGCTGGCATAATGCCACCCCAGTGTGTGATTTTAGATAGTATGCCGGCATTCAGAAGCAAAATAGGCATGATGTGTAGCACAACAGCATCTGCGTCCTGCGTGTATGTGTTTGAACAACTCTGTCACCCCATTTTCAATATAGAAGAGCAAGGCACAGTTATGAACTGGTTATGCTGACCCTGTGGCATTCTGTTCTTACATTGCTTTTTTTTTTTTATTACAGCAGACCAGATAATACAAAATTCAAGTTCCAATGTATTTTTGTTGTTGCTGCATAAGCACAAAATATTGAACAGAGGTTGTAAATGCTACAAGGTTAACAGTAACTTCAGGGCTGGAATATGGACATCCTATAGGTTTTATTATTTACTGAAGGGGGCTTCATAATGATGCAAGGAACCTGATTTTTCAAATGTTGAAAACCACCTATCTGTATTTTCAAAAAAGATATCTCTGTCTGCACCATTAAGCACACATGGCACAATAAAATGTATCTACTTTGGACAACATTTTCAGAAATGTCCTTTTTTGGCCCTGTGTGGATAGAAAGCCAAAATGGGGAGAAAGGATGCAGCGTCAAATGCATCCGGTTTGGACATCGCCTTAGGCAAACAACTTACAACAAAAACCTCTGTGCAGCATAGCATGAAGATGACATACTGAGAAGGCCAAACAGAAGTAGCAGACATTCTTCTTCACTCAAACGAATGGCATGTCAGCCGAGACACAAGTGGGGACATTCTTTTCTGTAAACAATGGCCACAACACGAATTCCTTGTCTGCCAACAGTAAACACTGCAGCACCAATAACCATGGGGATAGGGTGGGGATTTGTGGTGGGCGTTGTAAGTCTACGAACACTTAAGAATCATGAGCAGAGTAGAATACTAACTGTACACAGTTCTAACACAAGAATTAAGTAACCTGTTGAAAAAGTATCACATTTCAACATGTTCGTGGTACATTTGCACAGCACTTCCTAAATGCATGTGGCCTGCTTGCGCCTCATCCCTTGAGACTGGTGTGTAAAATGAGAAGACTGCTTGACAGGTTAATGTATGCAACTGGAATGAAATAATACCCAAATACTCAGCTGACTCTCCACTTCCCAGGCTCTCTGTTTCATGGTGGCTTGTGCTGAACTTCATATACCAATATAAGCATAAAAAATATACAAAATAAAAAAGTCTGCACGTTCACTCTATTTGGACACTGTTTGGACAAATCTACATGTAATAATTTTTTAGGTATCGTCACTGTAACATATTTTGTCAGCTTGTCTGTAAACATGGTATTAACATCTTTAGTGACAGAATGAATAGCTAGTACCGCCATATCCAAACCATCAACAACACATTTTTATTTCCATAGGTCAAACCTGTTAAATGTTGCTTGATTTGACTTTATTTTCAAAGCCCTGTAAAATTATTTCAAACATTTCTAAATAAATCAGTATTCTAAGTTTTTTCAAGCGGTGAATCATCAAGCAGCATTTTATTTGTTGCCAAGCTGCTCAAACTTTCTACAGACTGACAGATGCTGCTGTGTACAGCTGTCTTCGCTAACAAGGTGTTTTCTGTGCATTCAAAATTGTGCATAGTAACGCCAAGCACACAACACTGTTTAAATGTTAACTCTTTTATGAACAGATCACTAATCTTAACTTCAGCTGTCACAAAGACATCTGACAGATTGCTCCCAGCAAAATGTGAAACACTGTTAAATATTTAAAGTGAGACCACATTTTCCAGTTTCTCTTTTTCCCCTGATTTCTCTATTACTAGAACAAGTCCACATGTTGTTTTCCAGGGTCCCAAAACAATTAAGAATTTCTAGGAACGAGTGGGCACCCTGGTACTGGGGCATAATGATCTTGGAAAATGTGAACAGTGTTTGCAACATAGGCTGGTCCTGTAAAGTGTTGACGTACATCCCTTGACAATTATGTGACCAGAGAATTCATTAGACCTAATGTTAAAATTACATGGACATAAACAACATAAAGATATTACTCTGGTCTTATTTTATAAGGCCTTATTTTATATTATGGGTTCCCCTAAATACATGGGAAATAATTAAATGCAGCTTGTCTAAGCAGTCCATCAGAAATCTGGATACCAACGTTTTTCTGTTTTGAACACAGCTATGTTAAAGTAGTTTGTATCCGTGGTGACTATGATTTAGCAAATAAACGCAAAAGGTGCTCCCAGATGTGTGTGTACAGTATTTTATCTAAAATAACTACATTATACGTAGGGTAATATGAACTTACCTTTGGGTCAGTAAGAGCATTGATGACATTTCCCAGGGCAAGTAGTGAACGATTGATGTTTGCACCTTCTCGCAAACGTGCCCCTTTGGCGTTGGTGGCGCTGGCTCTTTCTGAGCCTGCCAGATCAATTAGGCTCATTTTGGCAACGCAGACATTCTGATTGAGGCTGGCTGTTTTGTCCTGCTGTCTTAAATAGAGCTGAAAAAAACAGAACACACAACTGTAAATTTAAAATGAAATTTAAAAATTGCCTAAGCGTTCCCATCACAATAGTACAACTCAGATAAGGTGCATTTGATAGAATAACGCATCAAACTGTCAAACTAGGCAGCACTGATAAAATATAAATCGAGATTCTTTTACTGCGTATTTCTCACCTCACATATTTTCAGAAACACATTTTAGTGTTTAGTGTACTGTAATTTGACAGTATGTGACTGTATGTACACGCTTCATTGCTCCAATTGGTTGGGGGTCTATTCAGAGGCATATTGGTCTGTGCTTGTTGATAAAACTCAATCTATAATGAGCTAAGAAGTTCGAGACTAATACACATTTGCTTATTAGTGTGGCCAGGCTAAGCTGTTTGTAGTGAAACAAGATACTTCAACTACTTTCATATTATAAACTGAAGATATTAGGAAATGCACACTTGAAATCGGGGGGTGGGCATTGTTTGCAGTTAAGCTATTGTACTTACATTCTTTTGTTAAATTATTGTATTTTTATGTTCTTATTCTATGTTATGATGGCATCGTGCTAGAACCTAATTGTTGCTTTGGGATTTAGATAACACTGGGTTCAAATACCTGAAACACAGCATGGGACCGGGAAGAGGTGGCATTCATGTCAGTAGGGTGCTGTGTCCTGTTGCGATTGCCAGAATCCAAAGCATCAAGAATGTGCTTTGCAGATTTGGGCTGTATAGAAAACAAAAACAGAAAAACCTCATTGATGGTGCATGACTCAATAAAAGACCCCATTTGGAACCACCACACTGCAAAGCAAAGCAACATCAGTGAGGATGCTCAACACTAAATAATCTGTATATGAAACTCAGTTTAAAAGAGCAATATTTTGACTCTCTGGGGGAGTGTGTATGATAGATGTTGTTACTAACCTGATGTAGTGTAAGGCCCTGAACAACAACTCCTTTAGAGCTGTCCTCTCTGACTGCAAGGGGACCTGCATTAGCCAACAAGTCTCTGATCTGTTCATTGTAAACCTGTAAACAAACAACACATGTAACTGCAAATCCATTAAAACCATCTGAAGGGCTCAGTCAAGACATGTATGACTGGGTTAAGGTTCTGTAAGGGATAGAAGTCAGAGTCTGAGAATCACTTTAACAAAAACAATGAACAGGTTCTGCAGTGACAGAAGGAATAAAACAAACAATAAAGGTTCAAATAATCACCTCAAGATAGGAGAATGCCACAGCAAACTCTTTTTCCTCCTTGGCATCATCCATGCGTTGAAATAGCTCTTTCATGGTGCGGTACATGACTCCAGGGTCATCTTGCGACCCTGCCATAGTATGTGTCTTACCTGCTCCAGTAGCACCATAGGCAAACACTGCAATTGAAACATTTCTATTAAGTAAAACATGTATACAAAATTATTGCAAAATCAATGGCAACAGTTACAACCTGACATATAAAAATGTAAAAGTTTTTACAGACTTTCAACTCACACCAATGAACCAAATATGACTCAAATTTTCTTGGTAACGTACTACAATTAAATAAAGATGTGATAATTGGTAAACACGTTACATCAAGTACACTGAATAGTATTCAGCAGGATCAAGATTTCCAGCTGATCCAGGCATCTTTTGATGATGACTCTCTAAAGCCAAATTTGTTTGGGTCCTGTTTACAGCAGGTACACTAGCTGTCAAAATATCCTATTTGTGCTGATTTAAAACACTGGAACTGCACAGTTGTGAGCTAGTGACCAGCAAGTGAACCCTGGAGCAGACAAAGTAAATTAACAGCAGCCAGCACTTTCAATTAATGATACGCCAGCATGAGTCAGAGAGCCAGGGTGAGAAAAAAATAAATTAAATTAAAAACATGGCTCTAAAGTGGGGCTGGTGTGGCTCATAACAGCATTTGAACTTCAGAATTCAGTCATGCTGGGGTTGAAGAGAGGCAGTCAAAAATCCAAAAAGTATACTGCCACAGCAGATTAGGTAACTTTATTATGGAGACCCCGAAGGATCATCAAGGGATTTTTCTTTCCTGAACTACGTTTGCCTGAACCTGACACAGCCAGATGGTTTGTTACATCAAACCATCTCAGAAGCAGTTATTAGAAACCGTTCGGAAAAGGGCAAAAACAAAAATTACCTGGCATGTGATTGGATGAGCCATCTGTCCATCACAGTCACACATTGTTGTGATGTGTAATGAAACATTATTATTTATTGCACTGTTGCTGGCTCTAACCACAGGCTCACATCTGTTTCAGTGCAGCAAGATAGATAACTAGTGGAGCTAGTTAACCTACGTCTCCACAATGAGTTATTAGAACTATCTGCTGCTGTATCTGACACCCTGCGGCTGTGTTTATGACTATAGCAATGGGATGAAATAGGTTTGGCTGTTGCCGATCAAGGCTGGAACCATGGCTGTGACACATTATAGATGTGACACTGACAATATGCAGCACAACCAACATGGTTGTGATGGCTGAGCTTGGAGTAAAGCTACCGCGTTCTTGAAATCCTATAGTGTGTTGGTAACTCATCTGTCATATCTGATAGAAGCACTGCCAAATACAACTCAAAAGTCTTATTTACAAACTACAATTCCATTTACACTTGCTCGGTGGTAAACATTAGCATTCTACAACAAGTATACTACACAGTATTCAACAGGATCAAGATGCACAACCACAAATGCAGCTGTAGTCCGGGAAATAACCAATCCACAGCTTTAATCACCACAGCCAGGCAGAGCTGCTGAAGTTGTGTTAACAGTTAGTGGCTGCATCCTGATGGTTCTCAGCCTCTCAAAGAGGATTAATGAGCAATAAATGCATCAAGTAAAGTGTCACACGATCTTTTCTTTCTGTAGTATCGATAGTGCGTTTCCCTAAAATGGCAGTATAACTGGACCTGACCAACGCATTAACTGTTCCTAAGGATAATAAAAGCATTGTGAGGGAACACAGAAGTAGTTCAGAAAAGCAAAAACTCCCCATGACCCTTTGGTGGCTAAGAACTGAAAGAAAATATTAATGAAAACCATGCAAGGTAAGGCGTGGTTCATGGTATAATGTCTTAATGTAGAGTCAATTAGCTGTCAACATATTTAAATTGGGTTACTAATCTTTATGTAGGCCAACCTTTTCATGCGGGTAAATACTGTATTGTTAACAAAATACATTTAAATATAAAAGGGCTCAGATGGGGTTGTGGTGTGAAAAATGTCATTGTAACGACATTAAATGTGATCCCAATAGTCCAGTATACTATGTGATGTTTGCATTCTTTTTTTTTTTTGCCATTTGGGGATGTGGACAGGTCTGCCTGGTGTAACTTCAAAATACAGCTTGTACATCTCTTTTGTTACCTGTGCAGTTGAATCCATTCATTACACTGTCCAACACTCCTTTAGTGGTGCTCTCAAAGATGTCAACTTGAGTAGAGTTCTCGCCAAAGACATGGTCAAAAACAAACTTGAGGTCTTTGTTAGCCCTCTTGTTGATATTTCTGTTTCTGTTTCGTAATCTTTGTGTCCCAAAACATGATGTGTCCTCTTCCTTGGGGTCAAATATGAGCATGTGGTTATCAACAACCTGGACCACATTTCGACAGTTTTCACGCTTCTCGTTCTCGCTAGTTGGCCTCACTCGAACAACCACCTTCATATGGCTGCACACGTCATTTGCCATTGTGGCCCCTCTGCGGTAACTTGTGTGGCTGCAAAACAAAAGAGTTAACAATGTTAACATCTTTATAATTTTGCAATATTATGCTCAACAAATAACTCAAATTGACAAAAATGGGCATAAGACAGTGGGTAAATTAACCTTGCTTTGTGTCAAGTCAAGGGTCTAAGGACAAGGTGTTGTCTGCTGTACAGAAAATAATATATGCTAGCCAATCAGAGTAAATTCAAAATCGTATTGTCAAAAGATCTAATAACCATGCCTGCAATTGCTTTTGGTACAGTTTGTGTAGACTAGAGCATGGTTTCAACATTTTAGTAGTACGAGGCCATAGTATATTACTTTCGCTAAACCGTGGATGATGAGAGGCATTTTTATACAACAACACTGCAATAGATAATAATAATAATAGTATTATTGTCAGTGTTTTAGAGACATCTTGATTCAAAATGCTTGCCATTTTGGTGACTAATTTGCAGTGCTGTATAATAATATTGCACTGTACAATGACGTTATTTTTTTTCAAATGTCTATCAAATATAATAACATTACATTTCATAGTAGGATTGGCATATGATAAAAGTATTCCAATGCCAGTTGAATAAATACATTTGGTTTTAGCCAGGTGTACCTAATAAACTAGCTACTGCATTAAGTATATTACGTTACATGACTGGGTGTGCAATGTTTATGTGTACTAGCAATACTTGTATGCCAAGATAACAAAAGATTGCTAATATTACAAGTAAAGCAATAGACTATTGTCATAGTAGCAAGCTGGCAATTTCTTTCTTGATAAAATACAAGACGTAAATTAATGTTACGTTGCGACAATGAGACTTAATAACGACATAACGTTAGTAGCTTACCTACTGTTACAGCCAAACCAGTTAATGACTAATTTTCCAGTCACAAGAAGCTCACAACATAAGATATGAGATAGTTTTGCTACTGTAGGCCAACCTGCCAACGTTTACTTGGCAGGGGTTGGCTAACCACTGCTAGCTAGCTCTCGCACAACTTCCAACGGTAGGATAGCGTCATTTTTTTCGGTTGTGACATATCTTACCTTTTTGTCAGTAATGGTTATCTCTCATTTCATGAAACAACGGAACAGCTCTCTCGTGAAACAAAAGTAGCTCGTATTCTGTAAAAATCGCTAGGCAAGCTCAAACATAGCCAGATAGCCGTTCATAGTTAGCACGACAAGCGCCAATATTTTCAAAAACAACAAGCCCTCTTCCTCCGTCGCAGCAGATTGGATGCGAGCCGTTGGTCACGTGGCGGACCTGAGTGACGCACCGGACATACTGCTGCTGAGGGTGGAGCTACACTCTGGTCTACTACGGTGAGCTACTGTTAAATCTCCCGAGGTGTGGAGACACGTTTCTCTGCCACAGCTCATGTTAGTTAAACATTTTAAAATGCTACTGAATGTCCTGTTTCCTACCTTTAAGTGAAATAGTGCGACATGTTCGTGTAGCTAATTGTGCCCTAGGCACCCAACATGTCGGGCATAGCAACAATATCTATGACATCGTTCTGTCGTGAGGTGTAAAATCAGCCATTGCTGATCTAATAACGTTACAGCTACTACACACACGTGATAAAGGGTAACATCGTGTACTATACGTTGCATAACATTTCTTAACTCATCTTTAAGATACAGCTACACCACTCCTGTTAAGGTTAGGGTGTGTACGTGTAAGTTAAATCCACGCTTGCACATATTTCTCCACGTTAGCTCTGTTGTTTTTAGCAATATGTTTCGCTAACCTGCTTCACACCAACACTGATTTTTTGCGGTACAACAAAATAGCAACATACATTTGCTAACATGTGTTTGGTTTACTACATTGCTAACAGCTATCAGCAACCCAGGACTTAGTTGTTTGGTGACCTTTTAACCACCCCTAGCTTAAAGTAATACTTCACCCCCAAACTGATCATTTGTATCTCAATTACCTATCCTGTGTTACCTTAAATTCTTGAGAAAAACATTGCTTTTCTTAATGCCTCCTTGGTAAATGAAAGAATGCAAAAACAAACAAGTTTTCCTCAAGAATTCAAGGTACTGTGCAAGATGTCTCTATTATTCTATCCCTAGAAATTGTATACCTTTCATCTAATTATTGTTACGTGGAAGGACACAACATGATGCTTTTATTAATTGACCTGTATATCATGAGACAAAGGATTTTGTTGTAGTAAATCTGCAGGATGCTCCAAACAGTCCCTTATTAATTATTTTTTGTGCTCTTCTGGTAAAGGATAGCTTTCCTTACCTGAAAGATGTAATATTTTTGATTTGCATCTAGATACAGGCAAAGGTAATGCAATAATAATGTGTATGAAGGTGGATTTTGATTCCTGTAAGGTACATCATGCATTGCCCACAATCTGACAGCAATCATGCTTCGCCACTCAATATTTTATTGCCATCTCTTCAAATACTGTGTGATCCTTTGCTGCCTTCGAATATTTGCCTTGCTTTCACCAATACCATATGCAAACTTGTTGAATTCCTTCAGCTCCTGCACATATTTCTATTTCATTAGAATCATGCGTCACTAACTGAGCTCTAATTTTCAATGCATCTTGTTGCCAGGAAACACCTGAATACCTTTTTAACCATGTGGCTCACTGCAGGCAGCATTGTTCATGTAGAATGCCAAAATGTTGAACTAATTAGCCAAAGATGTACTTACTCTTGTTGTGGTTGTGTTGGTGATACAGTGTATGAGCCACAGATGTGTACTGTTGGAAGAGATCAACCTTCAGAGTGAAATGTTAAAACGTATTTGTCGTGGTTGGACAACCCAGGTTGGGGACCAGCTGTTTAGAAATGTTCATCTTGTCTGGAAATATCAAAGCTACTTAGTAAGCCTGCAGCACAATTTATCTGGCAACCTGAGCTTGTGATGTAGGCCTAATATTTTTGTTCCAAATGATTATACTTGATATTCAAAACGATAGCACAGTAACTACAAAACACTTGGAGTCCATCTTCAACATCATCTTGATTTCATTTTCAAAACACTAATCAAGATTCAGCAGTATTATAACCCTGCTCCTCTTAATTGGCTTAAACGCCTGGTTACACTATATTTCCACAGGAAGACACTAGAGCCTGCCGATATGGGATTTGTGAGACCAATATAGTGAATTGTTGAGCTGGAATAAAAAAACAACCCTTTTCTATGTAGATTGTGCACTGATATGACTGTCAGACACAAAAGGCTGCTTTCCTAAACTTAATTACATGTATTTTCTTGTTAACCATTTTAGAAAATGAAAATAATACATACCTAATTTAAAACTGTATGCCAGGTATCACTTAATTGCTGACTATTTAAATTAGTAATAAATACAATTGAAGTAAATAGCTAAAACCTTAACTGAATCTTACCAATTAGAATTTTCTGCCTTTTATATTCTGTAAAAAATGTCTTATATTGGTGCATGTCAGAAAACATATACATAGCTTTTGATACATCTGTAATAGACCAGTACATGCCAATAATATTGGCCGACCAATAAAGTGGACGGACTCTTGTTAACACCATGTTCCTGCTTTTATCACCACATAACTGTGCTCTTATTTTCTCCATAGATCATTTCAAGGATCATGATTTTTTCTGTGCGCTCCAACCCATTGTTACGAAAAACAAATCTGGCTGTGTGGAGAGCATGGAGGTCATGGAAATCAAGCCTGCACTCTTCTACAGTTTGTGCTTCTTCTGGTCCTGGTCCCCTGGACGGATCCGAAGAAGTCTCTTCTGTTGTGTCTGAAAACCCTCCTCACACGCCTGTCATGCTTAAAGAGGTGCTTCATTACTTGGACCTCCAACCCGGCCAGGTACGTTCGCATCTTTCTTATCCAAGCTTTTTAAAAAACAGGTAATGTCTTTTTGTGTAAATGTTGTTTTTAACAAGTCAAAGATTAATTCAGACTAAACAAGGGCTGTATAAAGTATTCAAACAAAAGCAATGGTGTAATTTTACCTCTTTTTCTTCTGCCATTATTGCCGCTGGAATGTATTCACCCACTGATGTATTTCCACATTAGAAAGCTCGTAGAATGCGTTCAGACTGTAGGCAAATCTCAAGGACTGACTGCCCTCAAAGATATTAGTGTGCGAGTGATTAGGGCGTATTTGTATTTTCAGGCACTGTTATCCGTTCTACCTTAGTAGCTGTGGTAGTGGTATAGGCATGCAAATTCGTACTGAGGAGTGTTTCCTATGTTATGTCCCTCTGATGTGTGTCAGAACATTTGAAACACAGTTTCATACTTTTTTAAACAACACCTGAAAAATGACCTCACCTCACTGACAGTATTCAACAGTCTTTTCTATGAGTTTAGTAACAAATATATTATTTGTTTTTTAATTGGATTAAAAATGAGTGTTTCAAAATATTTTTCCAAATGTGTGCATCAGTGCACACTAATGGTATTTCATGACAATATGGAGGTAACTATTAAAAATGAACTCTTTACTGATAATTATTGTCTTTACCGAGATGTTTGTTGCTAAGGTAAAAATTTTGTTCAAGCTCTATGTAACAACTTGTTGTTATAAAGGCACACATGAATTGGACAGGGTGCCCGCAGCTTGGCTTTCGCTTAATGTATGTACTACCAGGACAGATGGGCATGAGTCAAAAGCCTTCTGGTGTGGCAGGCAGCATAGGAGGGGAAGTAATGCCTCCCCATATAATGCATGGTCAAGACAGGTGGGGGCCACGGGTCAACAACTTAGTCAGGAATTGCGCCACTGTAAGGCTGTTGGCAGGACACAGGGTGCTGCGTCGCTCCTGCCTGATCTTTAGCACCTCTAAACTCCTCCGCTGCCCGCCCATTTGCCAACTGTCCCAAGACAGCTTGCCAATCAGATGCTACTAAAAACACTTTGATAGATTTTGTTTTTTTGTCCAGTACATGCTGTAGACCTCAATTACTGTGACGCTCTGTGGAAATGTTGCATGGTTACATTCAGAATTTGTGTTTTAAATGTTGCTTCGCGGAACATGTCTGTTGAGTCATTTAATGACATGATGACACACATGTAATGGTGCAGTTTTACTGGATCTGTAAGCACACATTCATATCGCTTAATGACTGTAGAGGCAGCTGCATGCTCTGTACGTCTCAGGCAGACAATCACAAATCTGTATTCTGACATGACTCCCTGACAGAGCTGTCATTTAAGGAGTCAAATCTGTGGTGGTTAAGTGATGGTGTCACTAACAGATCAGTTGCGGCGAGGAAAACCTGATATCACACAAATGTCCAGTGAAATCACAGAGGGCAGCGAGATTTATAATTTGAATGGCTATTGTAAAATAATCAACAAAATGTAATTGCTCTTGTCAGCTGAAGCAGAGTATGAATGAATGGAGCACTTAAGTGATGATGGGTGTCACAGCAAATACTGCCGTTAAACCAAAGTGTGTAAATGGAGCCTTTCATTGCCCTGCTGCCTCCCACACAGGACGTCTGACTGTAAATGTGTATACAGGTGGCTAATTTGCACTGATAGCCTGCATTATATTTTCACAGATTTGCATCATAACCATCATGCTAAATGGATTATTGTTGGATCTGGATTGATAGGTTTTCATATTTTTTCACTAAAGGCATACATTCAGCTTATTTAGAAGTACACAGCTCACAACTAATTGCTTGAGTTTTCTTTATTGGTTTAATGTGTCTCTGTATGAAGCAGCATACCGTTAAAAGATTTAAAACGTTAGCCGAAGAATTATTTATTTTAGCCACGCTTGCCACACTGTGTGCCTCTGAGGAGGATAATGTCAGTCAGCTGGTTCTTTGGCCCAGACTGAAATATCTGCCGTGCCCTTTGATGGACTGACAAGAAATTTTGCACAGACGTTCATGTTCCCCTCAGGGTGAACCCTAATGACTTTGGTGATCCCTCAACTTTTCATCTACTACTACCAGCAGTTAAAAGTTTTTTTCTTATCCTGTAGAATATCTACCAGAGTGATTTTTTACAAAAATATATGGTTCCCAGATGGTGAATCCTAATGATTTTTGTGGTCCTCTGACTTTTCTTCTGGTGCCTTCATGTGGCAGTATTTAGGATTTTGAGTAAAATATGACATTGCTTGGATATGTTGCCCTTAGATTTGGTCTCCCCCTCAGGAGTTTTTGACAGCAGAGAAAGCAGCTACTAGTTTTAGTTGTATACTAGTTTTGGTTAGCTGCAGGATGACTGTAGGCCAATGGATTTTATGTGATCGTTGGGGTTGGCTGGGACATTTCAGAATCTAAAACCAATATCACATTTTGACATGTCATTTTTGATGTACTCCATAGTGAAAAATACGCCTTCAGAAAGGAAATGAGAAAGGCAGGATTTTTGATTCACCGGTAAATTCATTCTTTGACACATATTGAGCACACAGAACGAGAGAGTGAAACATCACACCCACGGACGCAACGTTACAAAATGGAAAAAAAGCTTTTTTCATCTTGATGCGTGTATTCAGGATATTTGACATTTGTTGCTTTTGACAAGTTCTTGGGCTGGCGTAGGTTTTTATTTTTTTACGTCTTCTAAGCACTTTGAAGCTACAGCTGTCGCCATCTTTGTTGTGCACAGTTACCATGGTTACAGGTGTTGTTCTTGTCTATAGCGAGGTTAGTTGTAAAGGCACTGTTTACTTGTTCACGCACACAGTGTCCATGTCACTCTGCTCTGCAGTAAAACAACAGACCGACTCTCCTCAACACAGCCAGCTGTCATTTCCAAACTCCGGCAGAACTGCTGTCTCTTTCATTTCCACTAGCCTAGCATTACCACAGCTACCTGAGCTCTCCACTGTACTGCAGTGAATCATTTAGAGGCTGGATTCACTAAAATACAGTTCATTGTCTGGGCTTAGCTCGCCCTTAAACAGAGGAAGACTTAGATGGTTGACCAAACTATACAAATCTTCCTAGTTCTCATTCTCAAGGATTTCTTATTGTTTAGTTTTTAGTTTAATTTTACCATCTAGCTATGAAAACAAAACCCATGTTGCAATAAACCATCATTTTCATTTTACTAGATAGAGATGTTTTCAGTCGTGACTTGGAAGTGACTACCATGTTTTATCTGGGGAGGTCAGTGAGAGCTGAAGGGACTCAATTGGACAGTCTGCCGAGACAATGAGCTGGAAGTTGCACTCAGTGATGTTGATGCTCAGTGGAACTAGCAGAACCTGCAACCCCAGTAAACTACAGCCAGACATTAAACTCAACAGACTTTTAAATAGAGTTTTCAAACTTTCCTGCTGCCATTGCTTTTAAGCAACACTAATAAATTCACTGTTTAGTTTAAGGTTTCTTGGATTATAATGCTTGCAGGAAACCTTCTGTTCACCAGGCCAACACTCATGGTTAAGTAAAAGAATTGTGCTGAAAAGGACGAAGCATGAGGAGTCCTCCGCTGGCGCAGCCTGCTTGCGTAGGGGACCTCCTCTAGAATAGATTAATGAGCCATCAGCTGAGAGTCCAGGGGAAAAACCCTGTGCTGCTGGAGAAGGAGAAACGAGCTGCCTACTCTTACATTTCAGTCTCAACACACTCCCCCTTGTGGAATTAATGCGGCCATAAGTGTTAAACCTACTTTTTTTGGATCAATATCGGAGTCTTCCAACAATCAACTAGTTTTTGAGCAGGTTTAGGCGAATAATAAGTGATGGCTAGACGGGTCCATGGGATGATGATGTGGCAGGAAATGTATTATCCCCAGCAATTACAGGCTTGTTAGTATTTTTTGAATGATTGAAATTATTTTATAGTTTATAATTCAAGTAAAAAAAATGTTTTGGCATTTATATCATTTTGTCTTGTTGAGTGTTGATGTACATTAGGATGATGATTAGTCTATATAGTTTAATTCAGGTCAACTGTGTATCTTATCTCTGTGCTAAGGAATTCCAATGATCGTTTAAACGATGAAAAACTAGAAGTTTAAACTTTTCTTAGGACCACCAAAGCACTGCGATTTCGAAGCTTTGGGTCACCATGAAAGTAACAGAAACATTAATGCCAGCTTATGTAGAAAGCAGGTGGTCGCCGATGTGGAGCTTGCACACCATAAATAGAATAAACCAGGCTAGACTCATGATGACAATGGAAATCTAGCACAAAAATACAGCAAAACAGGCAAACCACAAATCACAGGTGTTGTAGCTTGTTAAGGCCCTGAACCACAGCACACTGAGTTGAGTGCTACATTTTTCACTTCCCCTGTTATTTGGGTTATTTGGCTGGCTGTAATTCGGACACATGAAGAGGCACTCTGTTCTATGGATAGATGACCACAGAACACTTCACCAGCTGCTACTTCTCAATGATTTTTTTTTTCTTTTTGCATTTTCAGACAGAACACAGACTAGGAAAAGAAGAGTACAGTTGTGTGACATGAAAAAGTAGTAACCATCTGTTTTATCTGTCATTTCCGCATTTTTACATAAAATGCGTTTTTGTGGAATTTATAGCTCATTGACGTTGTCAGCAGGGGGAAAAAATACATCAATGTTTGATGCAAGATAATCCAGCATATCTTTAAATGTGTCCCCTATCAGAGTGCTAGTGATGTCAGCAGAGGATAATCTTCTTCCGGGGACTGAGTGTACCAGCTTGTAAAGAGGGGCATGGATAGGGTTAATATGATCTTGTCTCTTTAAATTAGTCTGAAGTCTTACAGCTGAATTTTGGGCCAGCTGAGGTGAGAAATGACTCTCTATTAAGTTGTCAGTGCAGTGAGCACCGTGTACCTTTGTGCAAGAGTATTCAGAAACTTAATATACAGTCTATAAAAGCATAAAAGCATTTGAAACATACACTATTTCAGATAAAGGTTCCTGTTATTGTGAGCAACATTTGTGTTATAGCTTAAATAGCCAGCACCAGCCAGGTGAAGCGCTGTTGTGAATACAAGCAAAGGGGTAATATGATCTTGTCTCTTCAAATTAGTTAAAAGCCTTGCAGTTGCTGTTTGGGCCTTGCAGCTGAAGTCAAGAAATGACTTTAGAAGTAAAAAATATAAAGTACACGGAGGATCAGTAGTTCAGCATCCCTCAACATTTGCATCTTTTCTTTTTGTAAAAAACTGTGTGAAACCATATAAATGAAGATTTATTTTTTTCTGTAAAATATTTTTGCACAGTTTCTTTGTCAGTGTCTCCCATAATATGTTTGTAGTTTTGTTGCTGTTGTAGATGAGCACGTGCTTTTTTTTTTGTTCCAAAAGTTATTGTAATTTTTTATATTTAATTTCAGTTGTAATCAGTTGTGTATTTTTAGGTACTATATGCCATTTTTAACCGTAGAAAGTTATGCATGCTTAAGAATGCCATTTCTTTTCTTTCTTTTACATTAATCTGACAGCAAACATAGAAGTTGTTTTGAAGTCATCCTTTAAAAAGGTGCAGAAGCCCAGATAAACTCATCTGTCATATATAAGGCAGAGAATAAACATCTCTATCATTTGGAACAAGCAACTTATTATTTCCAGTGTACTAAATATGCCACCACAGCCTCTTCTGGGTCTTTAACGTTTTTTCTTTTTTTCTTTTTTTTTTCTTTACACTCCTTTTTTGGGAGCACTGAGTAGTGAAAGAGGAGGCTGGTAAATAATTGATCCTTGTAATTAAACACTCCAGCCAGGGATGCTGGGGCTGATTGACGGCCAGATATTAGGCCCTTGTCTCGTAAGGTTGCAAGTTTAGTCTGAGGTTATCAGTGGCCAGAAGAGTCTTTCTCCCTCCCTGCCTCATTACTTTCATGAGTAGAACATTTCATAGTGGAGCGGTGGGTGGGGGTGTGGTGTGAAGACAGTCTGGGACTTCATTAGCCAAATGGGGTGCCTCAGTCTACAGAGCGCCAAATCGTTCAGCCTTGCTGAGCAGACAACCCCTTTGTGGGTGCTTCACCACGCCGCCTTGTAGAGTTGTTTTAGCCCTTTCGTCTTACACATTCTTCAGCTTCGGGTTCACTTGAACAACAACTTAAACAAATAAAGCAAACCTTCCTGCACTCACCTGAGCACACTGTGTCTGTCCCACCCTCCAGACTACATCTGTTCACCTTTCCAGTTTTTCTACATTGCTTACAAAACTCTATATCTCACAGCGCACAGAAAAGTATAGTGTCCAATAAAGTTTAAATACTCCCCTAAAAGTAAATACTTTCCCAAATGTGGTACTTTATTAATGTTTGATTGAATTTGTAATAACAACAATGGCTGTGTGGGTGTGTGTGTCTGTGTGTGTGTGTGTGTGTGTGTGTGTGAGAGAGCAATCTCTTTACAACTGATGCATGCACATAACATCAAATAACAGTGCATGGCACAGGGGTAAACTGGAGGAGAGTGCTGCTGCAACATCAATTACTGCGAGTTATATTTGCATGTAGCTTTAATAACAATTATTAAAATTGTATAACTCTATACTCACATGCATCCAATATTGCTGAACTTGGTAAAAATAAACTGGAACCCATCCTCGATGCTGAATTGATACTATTACAGCAGGTTTTATTGCAATATTTACATTTGTTCCGGGTGTGTGAGTGTGGGTATGCTAATCAGATACATGCCCTGTGGACAGCTGGATTTAGATGACTCATTCCTGCAACACATCTTCAATCGGTGTTTGTGTGAGGTCCAACTGCATTATCTCAGTGGTCTTTCTTTTAAATATGTTCAGGATAATTATATAACAAAACATTTGTCATTAAGTCTATTTACAGTTTATCACTGATCCTGTTGTGACATGCATTTTCTCTGATTGATTCAGATTTTCAAAGAAATGTTCCAATTCTTCACTTAGACTATGAAAATGTGCTGACAGTAAAAGATATATTTGCTGCTGATTTAGACCAGATGGTTTTTGTTAAACAGCTAAAAGGAAGATAAAAGAACAAATAAATCTCACCATGCACAAGGCAAATATTTTGCACCTTGCACTTAACTAAGGATGACGACCTATTTTCTGAATGCGAATTGCATGACATTGTGTTTTCACACTATTCTAATTTTGCAGTATAACTGAAGTCAACTTTAGTGCAGGGTTCCCATGGTCATGGAAAACCTGGAAAATGAATGGATTTTCACAATCTCATTCTCTAGGCCTGGAAAACTAATGGGATAAGTTCAATCTTTGACATTTTTGGAAAAGTAATTTTCAATTTGTTGCGTTTATTGAAGTTGTTTGTGATAGAAATCTTCCATCTAATATAACATTTTCTGCCAAATTTATTTTCTGTAGCTGTTACACGTAATATGATGCATGACAACATTTGGCTTATCATCACGTATGTTTCTTTATTTTCTCTGCACGTTCCGGCTCACCCTCCATCTATGCCAGCTAGCTAGCTGAAATTATGTGTGAATCTGATATATTTGAATAATTCCGGGCAAGTGAACATTAAATATTTCATGGCTCTCTGATGACCAATTTCTGTCAGCCATTCGAGAGCCATGAAATATTATGTAGTATGTCGGTTACATATTTATTTTTTCAGACTTGCATCCAGAAATTACTTTACAATCAAATGCACTATAACAATCGGTTTTGTTTTTCCTCTCATTGGAAAGGCTGTGCCAGACTTCTATAAGTAAAAAAAACTGTTTCATTTTCATTGTGTACTCCTAGGTTGTAAACGGTCATGGGAACTTTATTATTGGTCCTTCGAAAGCCATGGAAAACTTTCAAAATTTTGTCCATGAAAATGTGTAGGAACACCGACTGTGAAGCGCTACAACAACAAAAAAAAAACCTAGAAATATGTGGGGATGTATGTGGAAGCAGTGATGTAAATGAAAGTATCCAGATCTGCAAACACCAGCCAACACAGACTTGCTTTATTGTGCAATGTTATCAAAGGTGCGGTCCATTTCACAAAAGGAATGATTGTTGATCTCAAATTGCAGACACATTTGCGAGTCCTACAGGTCATGAACTGCGAGTATGGCATTTATTTCATGATTTGAGACAGGTCAAAATTAGCAAGAGGAAATGATCTCATGTCGTA
Source organism: Serranus cabrilla (assembly GCA_903364295.1). Lineage (NCBI taxonomy): Eukaryota > Metazoa > Chordata > Actinopteri > Perciformes > Serranidae > Serranus > Serranus cabrilla. The sequence continues at coordinate 296,341 of CAFUXE010003153.1, read as the reverse complement.
AATTACAGCTTGCACATGTGGTGAAATGGGCCCCCGGTTCAACTTTTGACACAATACAATGCAACTTCACCAGGCGAGGTGCTGCATTGTCCAATTGCATACATGCAAGTTACATGCAAACAGGGTAATTCTACTCTTTACCTGGTTGTCGACACAGAGAAGAAAATGATTGACGTTGACTTTGCAGTTGTAAAAATGTTTATAAACCTGAATGTTCTGGCCAATTTAAAGCCAATGTAATGTAAAACAGGTGTGATTCCTCTTACTGGTCTTTCTCAGCATGTGTTCCTGCATCCTAATGATCTTTATTAAACTGCTGTTGCACCTTTTCTGATAAAAGTCAGTTGCAGTGACCTTATCTGTGTAACCAACATTATCTACATTCCCAGCAGCATCCAGATGAAGTGCTGTTGTTCTCAGCTGGAGTGCTCCCACTCCTTGCCTGCTCTGTTTCCTGACTAATTTGGCAGGGAAGAGCATGTCCGCTCGACACTACATGACACTACTGACCTAAACCGCTAGCAGAAATTTCCTTGCTTCCTTCTCACTGTTCCTACACGATTCTACCTCCACAGTTTAACAGGAGTGTCCTTGCTTGGGTTAGTGGATTTTATATATTACAGACACTTTGCTTAAAACAAATATCTTCAAAGCCTTATTCATTATTCTTGAAAAAATTCTCATTTCTCAGGCATTCAAGGGACAAACTTTCTTTAGTTGTAGCCCCATGTGTCTTGCCTTAACTTCTGGTAGTCAGAACTCCACTCTTGAACTTATTGCTTTATCAGCCAGATGTGCTTTGGCTCACAACACCTTCACCTCTTGCTGATGAGTACCTGAAGAAAAAATATGCACCCTGGCAGCAGCACTAGATGTAGTAAATTTCAGCCTCACTGTATCAGCAGCGTCCTGCAGAGAGGCAGCCCTCACACACAAGCTTGTGCACCCTCCAGGCAGCCTAAGGCTCCTGAGACTGACCACAACCCCCCAAAGGCTAAAAAGACTGATGCCAGAGATTGAAAGCTCGTAGCCGGCTGATGGTCATTTGTTCAAGTGGCAGCTCAAAGTCTATCCGTTGGTCATTTTTAACTTTGAAAACTGCAGTTAGCTTAGGGATGGACAATACAACCGTACGGACTATGGGATCACTGGAATTTGTTAGAGGTTAATAATGTGATCGCCTGCTTTTAAATTTCTAAATTGCTGTCTAAATCTGTGATTTGTAGAGGGCTTTGTAGGGGTGAACGGGAACGTCAGTGACACCAAGGCAATCAGCAAAGACAACACAAAACTAAACTAGAAATGCACTTGGAGAGCACAGACCTCCACCAAGGCCAATGCTGCATTAACATCCTCTGACGGTCCCATTCCTTGAGTTTGGAAGTTGTTCTTATGTCTTGGACATGGACGCCACAAAAAAAGATGTGTTGCATTTGACTGATAATTGTTTCCAGTATCTGCATGACAGCGAAGAAGAAAATGCTTCGGGCGAGCCATGAAATATGATCAGGAACACATTTTCCAATTATTCCCACAGTGCATGAATGCAGCACAAATGACCTATCTCTTTACAAAACAGAAAAATAATTTGTGTAGGCGCCTCCACCTCTTTTTAACAGGTACTGTAAGTACAAAACATGGTGTACTGATGATAATACCAGTCATGGAAAGGCCCAGGGCAACTTTATCAAAAATCAGTACATATCGCTGCACTACGAAGCTTCCCTCAGAGCCCACACCCTCCCCCAAGCCACCTCCACTGCCCCCGCCCCATTCCCTAGTTCCTTTCATTTCATTTTGTATTGTCAAGCCAGCCTTCGAACTAGTTGAAGCATCTTCTTAAACGCCTCTAGAAGTCTTTTCCCTCTTACCATGCCTTCCACCACGAAGCCTTCATTTAGCTTGACTCTTCTTTGCACTCCCTAATGGACTTGGCCCTGTTCTTCTTTTGTCTTCCTTTAGTACCATGAAATTCACCTTCAGGAGAGGAAGCCATCGTTCCTGATGCTTCTTTACATTTTGTGAATATAGTTAGATGATTCCACCCCCTCCTTTCAGTTTCACTTCTGCTTTCTCTCTGGCTTTATATAGTTTGCATTGTTTCCTTGGCAGACTGTATTGACAGTAGTGTCACACTGAAGAGAAATCTTTCAGTGCAGTGAAGAAGAGCAATGAAGCATGTAATCATTTTGAATAGATCCCCTGCATCATATTTGACCTTAATTCTCATTTCCTGTTAAAACAAAGAAATAGCCTTTTGGCATTTCTGTCACAGTTTGTGGTGTTTCCTGTCCACTGGAAGTTAGCAGTCTATATTTTATATTTTAGCGACGACACATTTGTCGGCACGTCAGAATAACAGTAATATGAGGTCAGAAAACAAGTTTGGAAACAAGAAGTTTCTAATTTCAGCTGAGATGAGCCTCATGAGAAAAAAAAAAGACACATTGGTCAAACTGTGTAAAACGGTTTATGTTACCACGTGCCAAAGCTAGAGGTAGTGTGATGCACAGGGCAGCAAAATGTAGCACCTCCTCTTATTTTTGTCCGCTTGCATAGAGCGAGCAACTTCCTGGCTAACGTCAGACCATCATCAGGAGTTTATATTTGTAATATGTGGGAGCGTAATTTTCCTCCAGACTGTTTTAAGACATTTGATATATTTATCTGATGTTATTCCACAAAAAAAGTTAAATTATTTTTGTCAGAATTCCTAAAATTCTCATTCTCCCTCATTGAAAAATCCTATTTTGGTTTCAAATTATCTGCTGGACACAAGATGTATCCTACTTCTACTAAAGGTCAATTCGCAGCATGTCCACTGGAGGATTCATTTTTCTACATCATACACTTCATTGAATATTGGACATTTGACCAGAATGAGCAAACCAAATGACGTATTTTTGTAGGCTAACCCAGAAGTTAGCATTGATTGAGAATTTGCCTATGGGATTTTTGCATTGAATTTTGGATCATTGCAGAATATAAGTTCTGTGGCAAACACACATTTCTGGTGCTTACATGTTGTGTTCAGCAGGATAATCTTTACAAATGAACACCACCTTTATGATGTTTGAAGTATTAATGAAGCTGATAGAAGTAAGAAGCTAACGTTATGCTATAGCAAACTACACCACGGTCGCTTGACTTAATTGCGCTACAGTTATGCTTCAGACACTCTCTGACGAGCTAGCGATACCATAACCTAATAAATTAACCTAATCTACGATATACAAGACGGACTAGTGAGAGAGTTCCTGTCCGTGTCCGGTGTTAGGACGTTTAATATCCCTGACAACCACTGCCGTCTCATTTAGCCACTAGTTAGCAACCACCTTTTTAAGATGAAAAGTCACAAGATATTTACTAACTTATTTTGTGCCATACAACAAAACACAAACATCTCTTAAGCTTGCATTAACCCCAGACCTTATTTATGGCATCTAACCACCAACCCATTCAAAATCCTCATAGAGTTTGAGAGGTTGGACCCCAGAGCGCTAAAATGCTAACTTACCTTCGGGTTTAAGACCTCATTCCTGTGGCGCCCTATTGGCTTCCACACTACCTTCACATTATCATGTTCATATGCACTCGTGTTAAACTGAGATTTAAGGTGAACCTACAGAAACTTCTCTGCTCTCTCTTCAGCAGGCAAACTTGTGAACAGCCTTCTCGTGTCACAGCGTACGTCATTCTGCACAGTAAAGCTCAAACATCAATGAGAGGAAACAATAAGCAAAGCAGCATTTGTGTGGAGGTGGACTTTAATACTGCAGCAGTATGTTGCCAGTGCTTCTCTTTGGCTTATAACTAATAGAATTAAGTAATGATGTCTGAGTTTGTTAAAGAAAATGTTAAATCAAATGCATTAGTATGGTTCCCTTGGATATTTAAATATGTGACAATTGTGATTTGACTTGACTAATCACAGTAATGAGGAAGATTTCACACGCCGTGACCCTCTTGCCCCTATTTTTAACCCCAAACTAACCTGCTTGACTGTGGGAAACATTAATTTGATTATCATGAAGACCGTCTCCCACAGCTTCGGAGCACAGTAGTGAGGCTCTAGTCTGTGCTGATGTAAGGTTGTGTGTCCTGGAGCCAGGATGCTGAGTATACAGAAGATTGTGTTTTGTGGATTAAGTAGTTGTAATTTTTCATAAAGTTTTAGGTATTAAATCCTAATAGTTTAAGCCAAACAAGCTGATATAGGTACATCTTGGAAATGTATCTTCGTATTTCAGCAGCATCAGCACCTCGCTAATATATGACACTCTTATAATAAACATTAATAGTAAACACCGACATTGTTATAATTAAACACATATATTTATATTTAGGATTTCTTTTTAACAGTCACTGGGCGTTTGCTGTAATGCCCCTGTTAATTTGACTCATGATGTTACTCACGATAATTTGCTTGTTAAAGTCTGCATTCAGTTTTATGCGGAAATGAATCTTTCCAGCAGGGAAAATGTAGCTCAGTAAATCTCCAACCTGCAAGACAAAAACAGACAGTTTGGCTGGGGGGGTGGGGGTGGAGAGTGATGACTCATGCACACAGTAGAGGTCCCTCCCTTTCCATTTCTTTCAGTGTCCAATCAGTTCTTTCCCAGCTGTCACTCATTGCCTCCAAATCAGATCCCCACATTGCTTCACCATCCCCTGTAAATCACTTTATTTGCAAAGGTTTAGAACTTGCAAGGTGAATAAAAATGCCACATCCACATCATTTTGACACACAGATTGTTGCTCAATAATGTGATTACCTTAGAGTGCAGATAATATTCCTCTGCATCCTCTGTGTTGCACTGGCCCCAAATTAAACACACATAAAGATATTTTCTAATGCTCCATAATAATTTTTTTGAAATTCACTACTTGATGCACATTTACTTTTAACAGAAACAAGTCTTCTACTTCATCAAAAATTGTTCTCAGAGAAGCTAGATGAATTCATCATTTTCTAAATGTAATTACTTCCAGATTACTTTTTGAAAATGCAAGCAGCCTATAAAGCTGCAGAAAGACTAATCGTTGCCTTGGATTGCCCACGTACAGTAAATATTGAGTTATTGGCTCATAGTTTCAGAGAAGAAACAAGTGCCTGCTATCCCCGTTTCTCCAGGGATCTCCTCAGCACCACCGCGGTGTAAGAGCCAGTCTCAGGACTCCTTGAAGTGGGCGGATGCCTGACATGGGCTTTATGAGCTTTATGTAGAGGAGGACAGGGACCGGGGTTCTCCTCTTTGCAGTCAGATTTTTATTGAGAAATACAACAAATGTAACCATAGAACAAAGACAGAGCTGCTGTGAATTATCTGAAAGTGGGGGTTGAGGATGTTGTGGTGTTTGACTTAGAATAGACTGAGGGGAAATGACATTACAGTACGACTAGAGGATTCATTACATATCAGCAGACGAGTCACTTTAAAACTATTAATCCATAAAGTTTAGGCTTCAAATAGATGACATCCAAATAAGGAGGAGTCTCATGGTCTTATGGTAGAAGAGCGAGGTCATTTTCACTGGATTGCAGTCATAACACCAAACATGAACTACAGTGCATGTTTGGTGTTAGGTGATACTGAGCATGGGTAGATCTTTCAAGATTAAACGCGGCATGGTTGCCGTCACCATCACTGATGTCAACTCAAATTCTTTTGATGCAAGATCACTCTAGAAATTGAGTAACACATTATGGGAAGTATTGTGCTCGGAAGGCTCTGGTGTTTTTCATGGCGCTGATAACATCTCGGGAGAACTCCAGGGGCTCGGATAACATTGTCCACCTTCATGCTTCAGGGTGGTATTCACACTCAAACTACACAATCCAGGACCTGCAAGGGAGTTAAAGCAATAGTTTTAAATGCAATCATTCCAGTAAGACAATAACCTTTAATCCATTAAATGAGTCATAAGGGCTTCTAGCTTGGCATCCTACTTCAGCGACTCTGACCCTAAATAGGCTCTTGACTGATTCCACTAACATTTAAGTTTGTAACACCTGCATGTAGTTTTGGTTCCAAACCAGAAATATAGTTCAACAGACAAAGTTTCAATACCAATTGGATCTCCGTCCATTTATAACAAATGGACTGACTGCCTCTATGATGACTGATCTGCCCACATTGGCAAAATGTGTCCTGTTGGCATGCACCTTTTACATAATGAACTGAATTTGTCTGTGTGCAGACCTTTGCATCTGCCACCTCCACTGAGTTGACTGATTGGTCTGACATCATGACGGTTTCTTGACTAAAACAGCATTTGATCAAGTGAGAGCCATGGCCGGCTAACGCCATTGTCGAGCTGTTGTCAAACCATGTGTTTACATAGTTGGCATGTCTTCTCAATATCGCCCAACATCGTAGTTTGTGTTTACTCTGCTACAGGGGTGCAGTGGCCTTCTTGCATACCAGGACAAATGCCAATGGGCTGTCAGAAAAGTCCATTAAGAGTTTACCGGCCATCCAGCAATAGTTTTATTGAATTGAATTTGTTTTGTTGAATTGTTTGGGAATGATTGAGTCCACCCACAAAATGACACAACCCATATAATAACATACAGCTCCCCCTCTGGTGGTATCTTTGAGATTTCTGCCGCCATCCCAGTTCATTCAAGGTGAGCGGTATTTCCGTTGTGGTGCTCATACCCACAATGCAAAGTGATACATTCACACCTACAGGCAAAACCTTTTTTAGTCACCAGTTTACCTAACCTCAGGGGCAATGTTGAGTATCCTCTGACAGCTCCCACATCCCTGGCTGTCCCAGGATCAGCACCTTGGACAGCGATCATGGCACAGTTATGTACAAAATGTTAAAAATGATCCACCTGATTTATTCATTTATGGTCTTCAGCCTTTTCCAGTGCTGACCATAATATATTTTATTGGAATTAATTAGGTTTTTAGTTCACTGTGGTGTAGTTGTCATCCAGGGGCCTCCATAGTCTCATTAACCAGAGCCTCTGCATGTGCCCTCATTGGTAAAATACAAGCCAATACATCTTGAAAATATATATATATCGCTATAACAGTTTCAAATCAGCTCCCTGTGACAGCTAGCTTTGCCTGCATACCATTAAAATGCATCTTTTCTATTTCTGTTTTTTCACATTTGCAGAATGTTTAAAGAAGTGTTTTGCTGGGGGTTTTTTTCAGTTAAATTCAGTTTATTTCAGTTACATTCCCAGTTAAATATCCTTGCATACTCTAATCATATAGTGCATTCATACTCAGGTTTATGATTATAGACTTCTTACAAAAATAAATACACCTTTCATAACCAAGCAGGATGTGTCACAAAGAAGTCTTAACTGACTGTTGATATATTTCACATACCAGAGTTACTTTGTGCAGCTTATATAGACCTAAACAGTATTTTATTGAGACTAATGTCATATGTTTGACCAACACTTTTGAATTACCCGACACTCCACAAATACAGTAAATAAGCTGCTGTATGTCCATGGCCCCATGACCCTTTATGAATCTTTCCTGAGCTTAAAGCAAGGTGACACCAGAAGGAACGTAAAGACACTTAACCCTGCCTACGTGTTTCATAACAGCCCAGATTGTGCCTGAAATTTGCTATATATGGTGTTGGAAGACACAGTGACAAATGGAGTAGACAGCTTCCTGAAATTGTTTAGATAGTTTCCCAGTACATCCTCTGCCTTGAGCTTCACTGAGAGCACACACTTCTGGAGACCAATAGCCCATGTCCGGTTGAAGCCAATCCAAAAAAGGGATGTCTCAAGAATGCCCAGTGTTACTTTGTCAACAGTTTTGCCCTTTAACGAAGAAAGTCCAACATTTAAAAGCTGGAGTTTTTCTCAGAATTTATGTACACCAAAAGTTTAATGTTGGGTTTCACTCAGTGATCCTCACTTTGACTGTCCATGGCTGCCACTGAAAGCTGCACTGTCCCATTTTTTTCTGTGGATATGATACACATGCACCACCAGTCTCTGTTAGTTCATGGCTCTTCGGTCACTTTCTTTCCCAGCCAGACATCTTCCTCAGGGGAAGATGTTTGACTTGCGGTTGTGGCTTGTTGTTGCTTTCTTTACATAATGATGTCAACAGTGTTTTATGATCGATTAGATAAAAATTGATGCTGACTAATCAACCATAAAAGCTGTGATCATTTAATAATCATGATGATCTCACATTGCCAGTTTTTATTGCTTTTAATAGCGGCTTTTAATTTTAAGTGGGATACATTTATTTTAATTGGCAGGACAAAATAAGCAATTGAAAACATCCCTTTGGGTCTGGTGTCATCTTGGGAGCATGAATCGTTCAATGAGTCATTAGTTGCAAATTGTGGATGTCTCAGAAATGTGTGTGTGACCATGTCAGTAGGATTTACATAGTAGCTCTGTGTGTAGCATCATGCCTCCATTAGATTTAGTTTGATCCCAGCAGTGGTAACTTTTGTCAGTCTGTACATGTGCATACATGTTGGTGGGTGGGGGAGCATTTCCAGCAAAACAAACACTGTGACCCAGCCTGCTTGTTTAAAAAAAAAAAAAAAAGGTGAAAGAAACAGTGCAGCGACTGACACTGACAAACAACATATGAAAAAAAATATCAATTGTTTACTCTCTGATCGCATTAAAAATGCAATAGGCTGGAATGCTGGACACAGGCCAATGGGTGCAGCTCACTGGATTCTGCATTTGGGGTGACCGAAGAAACAGCACGACTAAGATCAAATGAAAAGACAAAAAAGTGGAATAAACACATTATTCATAGGCGGATGTAAGTCTGGCTTCAATAACATTTCATCAAATCATCTCCCTTCAGCCCCTTTAATAGCAGCAGATAGTTTAATAACAGCCAGGAGCAGAATCTATGTCTGTAGAGTCCAGATGCAACAAGTGTGAAAACAATTTTTTATTCTCATATTTTTTCCCTATTTGCTTGCAGAACACAGTTAATCATATGTCATGTACAATTAGCAAGATAACATTCACTAAATTAGAACTCATCCTTGGGGACCATGAATATCTGCACCACATTTTACGGCAATTAGTGTTTATGACATGGCTGATGGACTGTACCACCCATTGCCATCCTTATAGTCGTATCTCTGATCCAACACATTTGCTCCCAACTCATTAGATGCAGACACTTGGTCAGTGCCCCTCGGCCTCAGATACGGATGCACTTGTTACCTGTGTAGCATCCATTTGGACGGGTCAGGGCCAGTTTCTGATCGTCACATAAAAAGAGGCTTTTCAGAATGAACTGCAGGAAACGCTTGATTTTAGGGGAATCAAAACTGTTTAGTTAAGTTGTAAAAAAAAAAGAACAGGATTGGGGTTAAAACAACTCCTTTACTTAACTACTTGGTGCAGTTATGTCGGTAAAGTAGTTGACGTAGAACGTGAAATATCTACTGAAGGTTATTTTCAGGTAAACTTAATACAAAGGCAACATAATAAAGGCTGCCTTGCACATTTATGTCTGACATTGAGGGACACTGACCAGGCATCAGCATTGGGTGAATTGAGAGTGACAACGTGTTGTGTTCACACCTTATCAGAGACCTATTTATCTCAACACTAGACATTAATAAATCAACATTTTTTCCTTCTTACAACTACACAACCTCACCCCTTACAGAAGGCAAGTATTGGAGCCGGCAGAGAGCCTTCCCCCAGTGCTGGGGTTTTTCTCATTATGCAATTTTGACAAGTTTTAATTCAAAGCCACACAAAAAAACTGTCCTTATTTCCTTTTTCAGTAAAAAAAAAAAACATTAAAAAAAAACTCAAGCTCAAAACACTGGAAAAACATCATGACTTAATGATCCTTATTTGAGCTCCGACAAAGCTCTGTAACAGCTGGGTCCTTCACAAAATTCCCATAATTAATTTCTGTTTCTAATTAGCATACACAGCAGGGGACACTTGAAAAAGTAATACTAAAATATTTTTTTAAGTCTCACCCATATGTACTGACTCATTTTGAAAAAGTCTGGCCTTTTCCTTACGGCTTCTAAGTGCCTGCAATAGGATTTGTTGATTCTCACTTATTCATTTGACCTACAAACTTCAGATGGCTGTTTTGGGAAGCGAGCGAGCCAATGCATTTTTTTTCCTGCGTGTGTCCTGTCTTAACTAGCTCAAATACCTCCTCAAGTGCCTTTTATTTAAACTCATGCCGAAAGAGTGCAAACAGCCCTGAATAGATGAGGAATGAAAGTATTTGTTGTAACTTTGCAGCATTCCTCTGACAAAAGAGAGATTATCTTAACATACAAGGAGGCATTTGGAAGCAGCCCTCTGGCAAGGAGTTTTGTCAACATTTTTGTGCTCCTGTATCACTCGTTCACTCGCTCACTCATTCACACACTCTCTCTACACACTGGTAGTATGTTTAGTAAACTTTAAATTTCGGTAGGCGAGTCAAAAGGCTGCAGACATCACTGATCACCATCAACATAATCTCCTGACAGAGTAATTGCGAGAAGCTTTCATGCCTTTTGAGTTTGTCTGCTCTCACTGGCCATCTGCTTTGTGCACCCCACCTCCACCTCTACCTCCTACCTGCTAGACTAATATACACACCTATCACAATCGTTTAAATAAAACAGAGAGAGGGAAAAACTAATTTACACCCTTTTTCGGAAAAGTTTAAATCAGGCAAACCAGAAGCTTAACACTCATTTAATTTTATTTTTGATTATAGTTTAAGGCCAGCAGCAGTTTTAACCGTGAGATTTATGTCCAGAGTCAAGTGCACAAAAGCAACGGCTCGTTATGTAGCCTCTTCACTACTCTCTGCCGCCGATAAAACCATCATTATTCCCATAATCATAACCGCCCACTGGCATCTTTTCATACCGTGCTCTCGTGCTGCAAACCGGCTAAAAATTTGTGCGCACTTGTATCTCACCATGAACTTTGTGTGACAGAGAAAGAAATGCAAACCGGTTACCTCCACTCCTGCCATGGCAACGGACGCGACAAGAAAAGCGATCCTGTACCTGTGTATCTGTCTCCCTAATGGTCTGTGTGTTAGTGTAACAAGATCTGTAAAAACTCCCCTCAATGACATTTTAGATCCCCCACTGTAACTGACCTGGGCTGGGGAGTCACAAGTAGGATTTAGGTGAGTACTCAGCCTTCTCTCAGGTTCCTCTTCCCCTTTTCCTAATGAATTCAACCATAAGAAGACTTGAGATGAGGCCCCTTTTTCCACATGGTCAGGATATTATTTACTGCTATATGAGCTGCATTATGTGTGCAAATTCTCATGAAGGCAAATATCAGACTTTCCCAACATTTATGTTTATAAAATCTCTCTAAACTGATGCTCTTACCCGTGATTTTCATTTATCACATCAAATGAGAGTCTTTAATGTGTTTACCTTTTTCTTTTTGGGCAGAAAAGCTCTCATTAAGAATGCTGTGGGGTGACTGCTGAAGTGTCCTGCATTATAGCACCTTGCAGCTTCACTGTTGGACTGCACCACTCGGACCACTCCTAACTCTCCTATTCCCTCTGCTGGGAAAGGCAGATATTACACACCCTAAACTGAGTGCAAAACACAGACTACAGTAATTACTTTTATTTTCATCTCTGCGTGTAGGGACTGAGATGACCCACGTTGTGTTTTGGCTCAATTCCAATCTGCTGCTTTTTCTAGCGGGGCCTGGTCTAGGTGAGAGCCTCGCCGACACTCCTCTGTATGAAATATCAATGTGAATGACTCACTCCCAAGTTTGGTGTCAATCATCTTCGCAAATGCCAAACCCATTATCACCAAATCCTTTCAAGAAGTTGTTTTGTCCATCTGGTGGCAGAAGCAGCAGGCTTTTTGAAAAAGGAAAGATTTTCACAACAGCATTCAGAGCTTTTCAAGGAGCTTATTTTCCCTCAGGGTGAGGGAACTACATCTTCAGATTACCTTATAAATGACCTTGTAAACATCCAATTCTCCATTTTTGGTTGCATGCACTTAATTTCGAGCTCGGTTTATTTGGTGTGTGCATGTGTGGGTGAGTGAGTAAAAGGGGTGAAACTTGTATTAAACCTCGTAAAGACGGAGAGCGTCCGTGCTCGGTGCAGCGGTGATACATACGTGAGTGATACTACTGTATTTATATTTTCAATCAACCTTTCTCAAAGAGTCAGTGCTGCTCTGTCATTTGCACCAGAGAAACAAACAGGCTTTACCTTTGTTCTTTTGGCCACAGCTTTCTCAAGATGTGACAGAACATTGTTGTGACAAGTGCTGCACACTCCAGCAGAGGACCAGTTTGTCTCCTGGTTGCATGTGTCGACTGTTTCGATAAAAGCCAGCCTACTTTGCTGTTTGTGTTTCTGTTTTCGTTTTCCTTTTTTGTATTGAATAGCACAACAGGCAAGTTCATTATGCGTGTGACTCATCCCACTAGCCCACACCCCCTCCCCATCTGCTGCTGTGCGCTGGAAAGGAGAGGGAACCGCCATTGATCACTTCTTCCCTCACACATGCACGCACACACCCCACCTTCAACGTCACTATCGATCGACATGTTTAATGTTTTTGTGGGGAATAGCTAGCGTTTCCTTTTCTGTCATTTTACATCTGTTCCCTACCATTTGCTGACATTATAATAAATCACAGAGCAGGAATTTAAAGAATAAAAAGTAAAGCATAATCCAACCAATTATTCAAACAATCTCAGACTGTTCAGTCAGTGCAGGGCAGAATTTTTTCTGTAGCAGTCAGGAGAAACAGAAGGAAATATGCCTGTATAGTTGTTTTCTGCTTTGCAAGTGTTAATCCATGGAAACAGCTGAGTTTACAGCTATCTGACGAGCAGCAAAGCTGCTGTGGCAGAGTGGTTGGCAGGTTATCGGACGTTTTTTCAATCCCTCTCTCTCATAATCTGATCATTTAATGGTGTTTAACTGTTAACACATGCTTGTAACACACTGACATGCAATTACAAGAATATTCTGAAGTTCTTATTCCCACATTTATATAGATGTGAATGCATTAAAGTTGCAGTAGAGAAGTTATTTGCTTTAAGTCATCATTATGAAGTAATTGCACATTGTAGAATAATGACACCATCAGAGTTTAGATCGGTTCTCTATAAGCCTTGTTGCATCACTGCTTATCAGAAAGCATTTCACCACGAGGCAACTCAACACAATACCTTTAAGTAGCGAAATGACGGACGAGGGAACAATTCTGTCTGGGGTGCAAAGTGCAGAAGTGTGAGTTAAAGTGACGCTCGGCCAGTGATTGATTGAAATAGTTTACTTAAACTAAGCTTAAAAAATTATGTCTTGATTGCTGGGCATTTGTTCCAAAGGTTTAGTTTGCTTTTATTGTCGTTCAATCAATAGTTTGATAGCATTTTAAAGTCGATATTTTCAGGTTTTGGAGTAACAAAAAATACATTTTAAGAGTCCACTTTGTGGAACTATGATGGACGTCTTTCACTATGTTCTGGCATTTTATGGACCCAAAAACTTAATCGATTATGTAGAAGAAAGCATATTAATTCCATCCATCAATTATCCAAACTTGGGTAGCAAGGGACCCAACAGATGAATTGATAATGAAAAATTGTGAGTTACAGCCTTATCTTGTTGGAAAATCCCCAGACTGACAGCCAAGATGTGGTTTCCAAAACATCAGGTCAAATTGTAAGACACACTTGTGTGTTAAGAGTGTAAGAGTCCAGCTTGTGTGTTCTTGGCGCAGTTCGTAGCACCATTGCTACGGTGTCACTGACTGGTGTGGTTGTCGTTTACAAGACTGTGTTCAGAGAACTTTTAAATGAAAAAGATAAGTGATAGGGATGTTTTTATACATGGCTTGTACAAAGTGCATTATGGTGGAATTAGCCAATAATGTTGCATGTTGGTAAACAACCAATCAGAGCCAAGTAGTCTCAAAGCTGTAAGTCATGTCATTGATGGTTTATGAACTGCAGTCAAACTTAAAAACTAGGCTTTGCTGATCAAATATGAATCAAAATTCTGTTAATGCATTGGAAATTTCTCAACTCAAATGTTTTCAGAAACATATCTTAGTGACTGTTTCGCTATAACACAAGGAGGTTTGTGACCCAAACGTTCCCAGCACAGAGGGGAGGAAGAGAGCTGCAGAAGGAGGTCTTACTCTCACGTCTTACTCCACTTCAACTTGTGGCGTTTTCTTGCCTTTTCTAGTTTCCTGTCTGCTCCAGATTTAACAGCATGTCCTGTATTATAAAGGTGGTTCCCCGCTGCACTTGAAATAAAGAACACCTTCACTAACGAGCGAGTGAGCTAACAAGATCACAAGACGGATCCATCCGGCGCCGTCTCACTGACCAGTCACATTGTACGTTTGCTTTTCTGTAATGAGCCAGAACAGCACATTGCAAGATTGGGAACAAAGAAAGTTTTCATAAGTAAGAAAAGTTGAGCCAAACGTTGTCACAGTCAGGAAGGGATGTGAAAGGAAAAACTCACCACTGATTTGTTTGTTTTTTTTGGTGACTGAAGGGCAGAATAAATAATGGTTCAGTTGGCGGACAGAAACAAACTTCAAAATAAAACAAGGGAGTAGTCATTTTTTTCCCAAACTTGCGAGACATTGTAGATAATTTAAATAATGATGAAACAGGTGCTGGCCCTGTCATGTTCATTTTGTGTCAGTGTTTCTTTTTTCTTTCGGATAAACTTTTCTCACGATAAATCTGTCACAGGGTGAAGAAAATAACAACATAAAACCAACTTTTAGGGGATTTTTAACCTTTCTGTTTGCTATTAAGCAGAATGTTGTAAAAACAAATGTGGACTTGAAATGTTATATTGCGTCACACTTCCAAAAACAAACTTTTATTAAGGAAGTTTATCCAGTGTTTAACTTGGTTGAAAGCTTCTGACAGTTGTTTTTGTTACTCATACCACCACGCCACACTCTATTCTAAAATTCAACAGTTTTCACACAAAAGTGTAACACATTTATTGGTTACTTGTGTTATAAGTGATATTACAACTTATCTAAACCTACATATACCAGTCTTCACCTCAGCATCAATTATATCAACTGCTGATCCGCACTCAGTTAAAAAACGTAAACTTTTCTAAACTTTTTAAAAAACACTTTCAAAGCTACCTTCCTGTTCAAACTTGTCTTTTCAAATCAGAACACCAAGAGCAAATTCCAGGAGTTGAGTTTTGATTGAAACATGCCAAACTAATTGGAGCAAACAAGGCCAAATTGACTACCAAGTTTCCATATGACCGGTTGATGGTAAGCAATTTATTTAAAATAGGATTGAGCCGATGGATGATGTCGTTATCACTTGCCAACGGCCAACAGTCATGGACCACTGAGCCCAACATCGTGGTTTAACAGCCCCCTGTCTCAGTCAAGGTGGGGGTTAATGTTTGGGTTTGTTGGTGCGTATATATTAAAAACTTTGCATCACTGATAGGGAGGAAAAGTACCCAAAGTGTACCAGGTGCAGGGTGAAGTAGGGCTGTGAATTGACTCTAATGTGCAAGTTAATAGTAATTAATACCACACATAAATGCATGTAAAAAGTACATAAATATCAATTGCATCAACGCAGTGTTTCATTGTGGACATGGTTATATGCCAATACTGTAGCTGTCGCCCAACTCTAATTAAAATAAATAGAAATAGAGCGTCCTGTGTTGTCCCACTGGTTGGTGCTGCTTCTGTCGTCAGTGTAGCAGCTTCTGTTGATTATCATGGACATGTTTCACTGTTGGCTCGGGCTGTCGTGCTACCCTAAAGTTAGATTCAGAAAACTCTTGTGATGATAAAATGATGGTGATTAATTGTGTATATGGAGTCCTGGTGTGAGCAGAATGTGTTGTTTTCTTGCTTTCTCGCATGTAGGTGGTCCTGGACATGACATTTGGCGGTGGTGGTCATACCAGAGCAATGCTGAATATGGTTCCTGAAGTGACAGTCCTGGCTTTAGACCGAGATCCTTCAGCCATTTCTCTGGCCCAGCAGTTAGCCAAGGAACACTCGTAAGTGATTTATTGAAAAGCATCAACAAGACCAAAACACTAGTAAAAGCTTCATGTCATAAGCCGTCCAGGCAAATGTTTATACTATATAAATGTACCATACATTTTTATTGTTGCAGCTGACAGCTTGACCATTTTGAGCAGTGTTTGGTTTGTGGTCATTATTCGTTAAAACATACTGTAGGTGTGATATAGTAGTGCAGCTCTCACTGTATTTCTCACTTGTTGTCTGAGCCCGATCAAATACTGCTCGCCAAGATACAGCCCCTGAGTTTCACCATCCAATCAAGTCCATTCCTCCTTCTTAACTTAAAGCTTTTCTCCCCCCACGCAAAGCTGGTGGGCCCGGCATGTCATTTGTCAGAGTAAGGGCCCACGCCTGCAGTGTGAAGGAGATGCTGCCTCCCACGGAGGATCTATAAGATATGAGGGGGGGGAGGCGGGAAGTAGAGAGAAGCCCAGAGAAGTTAAAAAGTGGAGAGAGAAAAAAAAGAAAAAGAAAACACGAGAGTGAGAGAACAGGGAGACACGAGGACACAATGCCAGGGTGAGAGGGAGTGTGTGTGTGCATGAGCAAGGCGCGGGAGGATGAAAATGAGATGTTCCTAAGACCATGGCGTGGGAAGGAATCCTTTTACGTAGATTCTGGGGAAACCTCTCTCAAGGGAATCTGCCAGAGAAATGTGCCTGTGAGCAGGGAATGACAATTAAGAGAGAGAGAGAGAATGAGAACACTGTATTCTGTCAGCAGCAATATACCCCTGCTGTAAACTCTTCCACGCCTACCCGTGATGCAAGTTGAGAGAAGCTAGAGAAATCTAGCAATTAACCAATATTATTGGAAGCCTGAGTAAAAGACCCTGGCAGCCTACGCAGTGCATCCGCACAACAGGGTTAGAGGATTTTCTCTCTCCTCTGCACTCCCATGTCTTGAGGAAAGTAGAACCTCAATGCAAACTGTTGAGTGTCGGCATGAATTTGAACTCAGTTTTACAGTATCAAAAGAATCATTTCACCTCTTAACATTTATTTAAAAGCATAAGCTTGTGAAAGTAACCCTCTGAATGATATTCACCAGTGTCTTTAATGGGATTTGTCTCCGGCATGTTGAGCCTCGCTATTCTCTGCTTTTCACCATTCTTGTTGTTGCTATGACTTCCCTGCGATTGAAGCTACGCAGGAGTTGTGCCCACAATGAATGTTATGAATCTGAAAAGGCACCGAGCATTATTGAAAAGTCAAGTCAGGCAAACATTGGATTTACATGTGTGCTTGGCTATCACATCTGCATTGTAGAATCTGAATACTTTGCTCTCGTGTCTTCTTATTTAAAAATCTTTTCTCCTTCTATCTTAAAACTAATTTCATCAGTGGTAATGTTATAGGGTCGGGAGATATGACGATGTCTACAGTGAAACATCGCAATTCGACGATCATTGCAAGTCCTCCAAACTAATCTAATCATAAGGGCACGAAACCCACTACAGGAGCTATTTTTCACCATTCAGAATACAAGGATTTCTGTCATCTTATTAATACTTTCACCAGAAATCACGATGTTGGGCTCATGAACGACCCAACCCTGTAGTGCTATCATTGACTGTGCTAGAAGGGACGATGAGCGGTTAGCTTAATATTTTAATGATGATCAAAGAAATCCACTAATTGAAATGTTTCTTCTTCTTTCTTTTATCGCTTTTAATGGATGTAGCTAGGTGGCTAGCTACATAGCTAGCAACGTATTTCATCCCAACATGTCAGATACCGACTTTTCGTCACAGCCCTGAAGAAACGATGAGCAAATTCTGTTTTATTTACGTTTTAGACAAACAGGGTTACATATCGCAATAAATATTGTTTTTGTGATTG
Source organism: Serranus cabrilla (assembly GCA_903364295.1). Taxonomy (NCBI): domain Eukaryota; kingdom Metazoa; phylum Chordata; class Actinopteri; order Perciformes; family Serranidae; genus Serranus; species Serranus cabrilla. The sequence goes on along the minus strand of CAFUXE010003153.1, from coordinate 278,450 downwards.
TAAATTATCTATGTCGGGATAGAAGGTTTTTGGCCATATCTCTGATGGCACGGCCTGAAGAGATTAACTGTTGCAAACTCTCCTGTAAGCCCCTGTCACTTGAAACTATTAGTATAAAGTTTAACATTTCTAGAAGAAAAAACACAAAGTCCACAAACTTCAAACTTGAAGGCAATAGAGTTTTATTGTTGACATAATAAATCCCGAGTCAAATTCTCCGGAGATCTCGTAGTGTTATATACATCAGTTTATATACTGTCAACCCATTGTATAACCACAGCTTCTCCTCGTATTTCTGGTAAAAACCTTCCACGATTTTTGAGCTTTTTCTGCTTTGATACAGAGGCAGTAATGTTGTCTAAATGTGTCATATTACATATAAGGCCGTATCGTGGAGCTTCCATTCAAAATTCTCCCAAACAATCTGGCAAGAACTGGTTTTCCGATTTCCGTCATATCATAATATAATGAAAGATCTCCCAGCCCTATAGGAAAGTACTCGTGTAACCAATGTTACCAGCACCAGCACTGCAATATGAAGGGATAATCAAGGTCTGTGCTTTCCCTGACTGTGTGTTCAGAGGGACGTTATTTAACGTGACACATCTGCCCAAAACAACAGATGTTACAGTAAAAAATATGAATGTATTAAATATAATATCACTGCAAAGCTTCATCGTTTAAAAATATTCAGACTCTTTTTCAAGACTGAGCTGGCTTGGTTTTGGCACCATAAAAAACATCTAGCCAGCTATCATAGTCCTCGCATTCTTCACCACCGCACACATTCAGCCATTCTCCCAGTTATAAGTTGCCTATAAATAACCTGAAACATTCAATCACCCATCATAGACGACATCCAAGACGTGTAGATTTGTAAACCTTCCTCATCTGTAACAGCATCTCCAACTGTTCAGAAACAAGCTTTCGAAACAGGAAAAAAAAGATGATAAAATGTAAGTGGAGAAACAGCAGGGAAGCATTTAACAGTTACTGATGGCATTACAAGGAGACGACGGCAAGGCCACCTGCAAGTCAAGAGCCATTTCATTACAAAATTCACAATTTGTATAACCTTCCTCAGGTCATGCGAGGTAGTACAAATTGAAATTTTTATGAAAACCCATTTTTAAAGACCGTGTGTTTGTCTTGTGTAGCCTCTTTCCTTTTTTTCTCCTTCTCTTGACTGTAGATATTTTCATCACTGCTCCCCTGCTGAAAGCAATCAATCAGCATCTTGTCTTAGCTTTACGCAGGTAAAGGAACTGAGCGGGTCAACACAGGGGAATATTTCAGGCTTGATTTGTGAAGAGGCAGCATGGCGTTGAACGAGCATGCGCTCAGACTGAGCCTGCTGTGAAGGTTCCTGATGTCCTCACTGAGTGTACTCTTATTCCAGATGGACAAGAACAAGTGAAGGCGAGGAAATATCTCGTGAAGGCAGCAAATACAAAGTGTAGTCAGATATCACACTTTATGTGCCGTAAATATTGTCTTAATTCGTGGTTTATTATTGACTTGGGAAATAAGTTTGACAATGAGGAAACTCTAAATTGGCTGTTAACTCTGTACCCTATGATTACATACTGCCTATGTGTTTGGGAACAGTTTAAAGTGTGTAGTATAGCTATAACAATGAAACATATAGTAATATTTGGGTCATAGTAGATTTTTTTTTCTATGAAAAGTGGTTTGGCAGGTTCAAAGTCTCGAAATCTTGTACACCATTTGATTCGGCATAATTGAAAAGCCACGATTTAACAATTGTTAGATCTTCTGCTAAAGGCAGGAACATGAAAATATCTCCATCATGTTTTAAACAAGTGTTCAGAAAGCAGGAAAAGGCAAATTTCAGAGACAGTGGGATTGTGAGTAGAATGGAAAGACTCAAATTCATCTGTGCAAGTTGAAAATGTTTCAACTTGAGCGAAGGCTTTTGCCCAGGCTTTATGAATCTACCATGAATGTACAGAGACAAGAGACAAAAGAGGAGAGACTAGATGGAAACACGGCTGAACACATTGAGCGCACTTAAAGTTAATGTCTGTGCTGTTGCTATATTAGCTGTTTGGGCCAAATCATTAAAAAAGGAAAGTATTTTATCGTTGTTGTGGGGCAGGGGTCTGTCTTATGGGCTATTCCTATAAAAGTATAATTATTTCAATAGTTCAAACTAATATATACAATTCTAAATATGATAGAGGAATGTGATTACATGAAATTCGAGTTAGATTCAACTAATTCTTCTTTACTTTGGATTCATTAAAACTGGATTTTAGAAGAAACCGACAGCCCTTGTGCCCAACTTGATGCATTAACAAAATTGATACTGTTGATAAATCCGATTTTTTTGTACTTTTTTAGGCACGTAGTTACCGCCATCAGCACCACCACAAACCGGTACTTCGGTGTTGATTGATAGCATGACGATAGCATCTTCCATTGGCCCAACACGAGTGCAAACGGTGCATGGTGAAATGCCTTGAGAGATAGCATTCACCTCGCCAGTCCTGGATTTAAAACAAAAGCACTGAAATTATTTTAAAATATAAGATGAGAATTCAAATATAATTTAAACTCCTAGTTATTCTGGCACGTGGTTTCCTAACTAAAAAAAAGGATGTTTCAGCACAAATGGGAATCCTAATCTTCGTCAAACATGATGATTGAATGTGCAAAGCTTCAGACTGTCTCTCTGAATTTTGGGAAAACCACATTCACTGCAAGGTTGATCCAGTGAGATGCCAGAATAACTAAAAATTTGCATGATGTCAATGTTGTGGGGTGCTACAACTATAAATAGCTCAGATCTCTTAAGCAATTATGAGCCCACACTTGGACCTCAGCACATACACCACTGAAACTTGTCCTCTTTAATAATATAAGACCTTACATAAGGCATTTATATCTCCAACTCTGTGTCTAAGCCACATAAAGAAGTTAATAATTTAGAAATGTTATGTAACTGTTTTGCATATTTTTAAATCCTTCAGTGGCTTACAAAAACGTGCTGGTGTAGAAGTCGCAGTGTCTCGTGGAAGGTATGTACATCACCTGCGTGTGGGCGGACACACAGACGAGAGAATTTCCAATAATTAAAAAGTCAAAGTAATTTGTTTAAAAACACGGCATGATTACCAGCCTTTAATTAGCACGACAGAGGCTTCAGTGTTGTATAGTAGGTAGCTTTTGCAAGACTTCAAATTGTTATTTGACTATAAGATGATATATACAAATATAGGAAAAGGTCTTTTTTGTATCAGTATGTTGAGTTGCATCGGTCAACTCATTTTCACCTTTTCCCATTCATGCACATGAACTGGGCAGAGAAACACTAAACTCCTCCCATTGCTGCCTTCACAGAGCTGTGAGGTCCTGCTCAGTCTGAAGCTACACTCTTGCCTAACTCGCTGCTCTCAACCCTCTTTCACCAGTCAGTATGCTGGCTGGCATCGACAGCACCACAAGAATGTGTCCGCCGTCACACAGAGAAGGTACTCTACATAAACCAGCTCGCATTCTTTCTACTCCCCAACACTAATAAAATGAGGAATTCAGCATTCGTTTTATACAGCCCTGACTTGTGTAACACTGGGATGCTCTCGGCTTCACCAGCTTCAGTGGAGCCATGTCCCTTCTCACCACTCCCTGTGGTCATTCATAAAGATGAGGCGCTCATTCACTGTAGGTGGGTGATTGTTAGCTTTGGGTATGTTGATTTAAGATAACTATCAAAATCTCCGCTTCTCTGTCCTCTCTGGGTCAGTGCATCTTTTTGCAATCACTAGTTTTGTTTTAATTCAATTGTTTAGCAAAGTTTAAGCAAATTTTTCAAATGTTGCAAAAACAAAGCGAACTGAGGCATTTCCATCCACTGGTTCAGAGTGAATAAACTTGGTGCTGTATTGCCAAATGACTGTAATTCTCCAGTAAACCGAGGAAAAGAAGTAGAGGTTGCAAACCGGAAACAAACAAAGTTGCCTTGGCCTTCTAACCCAAGACAAAAATAGTGAAAATTCTTCTGTTCTTTCATGACTGACAGCAGAAACACCTGATGGGTCACATCTGTTCAAATCCTGCTACATCAGAACTTATTTGATAAAAATTTCGATGTCCTATTTAGCACAAAGGCAAAAAACACCATTAGTGAGCATAAAAACTTTTTGTACAGGAAGGTTTATTGAATTTTGATGTTTCCATTCAGCTTTTCTAATGCAACCTTCAAAATGTGCAGAGAAATAGGTGCATGAAAACACGGATACAGAAATTGTCAGGTAATGAACGTACTACTTTACCGTATTGAGAATCATTCAAAATAAGGTAGATGATTATAATTAATGTTGGGTTTTTTAGACCAAGAGTCTATCATCTGGTGAGTCAGACTAACTCCTGTCAGACAAGACAAAACATGACAAAACAAAAAAGTTCTATGAGTTGTCTGTACAGTTATTAAAGAAACAGCTACTCAAATGTCTCTGAGCGACCTGCGTGCTCGTTTCGGAAACAACTCTGTAGAGCCTTTATTTCTTGTTTTTGATTTCATTGGCTGCACATTTACAATTGAGTCCAGTCTCACCATTTGCAGCCGTGGGAAGAAGCTGTTTTAATTTTTTAAATAAAGCTCAGATAAACTTGCCGTATGCCACCAATTGCTGAATGTTAGCCACTAGCTTTGAGGCAACACAATCACTATCCATACAACACTGCTTGACCTCCAGTAAAACTGCTTCAACGAGTATCCAGAATCATTAAAAGTTAAAAAGTTTGTAAACTTTCACCAAAAAAACAGTTTATACTTTGAATCACCAAAAAATATTGAAAATTGGAGAAGGTGGTAGAGTGCTACTGAGGAGGCAGTAACACAAAGGAATTGCGCAAGTGATGGGAGAGAACAACAAAGCCTTTACTATAGATTTTTCAACAAATCAATCACTGCAGGATAGTGAATAACAACAGCAAGGCAATGGAAGACCCTGGCAGCGTGGGTGAGATGCTCCCTTGCCATTTTGTCTTCAGTGGGTTTTGAAATAGAGGACCTGCCAATTTGTGTTCTTTCCTTGCATACCCCTAGTTAATCTTGAGAAAAGTAGAGTCATTGTTGTGTACATAAAAGGGTTGAAATTTAATCAAATGTCTGCTAAGGGAGGTTTAGTGATACATTTTTCCTACCATTATAGAGCTTAGGTAATGCACCACTTATGTAAATGATGATGTGAATATCATATATTTGATTACATGTAAAATCTTCTTGGGGGATGGACACACAAATTCCTGCCAAATATGTGGCATCCACAAACCTACAGTAAACACTACTTTTTTTTGTCACCAATGCTGCTTATTGGTATTGAAATAGTACTTAAAATACTTAAAGTCAATTTCTGGTACTACAAATACACAAAACTTAGATAAAACTGTAGAGGAGCAGAGGAGCCCTGGGGTCTATCTTCTCAAACTCAATGAGGATTTTGAATGGGTATTAGGCTACGGTTTTGCTAGCTTGTCAAAGCTACTGTTTAGCTTGTTGGAGATCGTCTTTGTGGTAACGGCTGTGACGTTCAAGTCATGAAACCATCGTGTAGTTCGCTATAGCATAATGCTAGCTTTTTATTTATGTCGGCTGCATTAATGCCTCAAACATTATAAAAGTGGCGTTGATTTGTGAATATTTTCCTGCTGAACAAAACACGTAAGCACCAGAAACCTGTGTTTGTCCCAGGGATTATTTTCTACAATGAGCCAAAATCCAATGTAAAAATCCCATAGGCGACCCTATTGCGATGCTACTTCCAGGCTACAAAAATACGTATTTCGCTTGCTCTCTATTAGAAGCTTATGGCAAAAAAAGCCTTTACAGTTTTGCACATTGAAGGCGTACACTAAAATCAACAAGCCCTCTTTTCCAGATAGAAGTTCATGCTGATTACACGGTGAAGAGGGTGGAGACTCTTGCAGGTTGCTCTGTTGTTTCTTATTTGCACACAATAATCTGATAATTTTCGCTTTTTTTTTTCCAAGAGTAATAACTTCACGATGGGTGGAGAAGGCTGCAGAAGACCTTTTGCTCCTAATGTATAGTTGCTAGCTCCTGTTGCTCTCTTCTGCCATCATCTTTGTTCACACAATGTTAAAAGGTCACATGAAAAATGCATGAATGTGGCTGAAGGATCTCACCACTCGTGCATGAGGAAGTGACTGTGTACACAGGGTCTTGCTCTGTCAGTGACAAGGAAGGATCTCAATAAGCTAGCTAAGACAGATAGTGGCCTTCCTAGTTGGCCACCTGATTCAGTTTTTACAAGGTTGATTGGAAAGCTATTCAAGCTGTTGTGGGTTTTCCACCGAATCGTATATCTTATGTGGTCTTCCCACGAACACTTATGCTCGATTTGCATAAAATGACCTTGACTTGTTGGATGTTGAGTGTGGGTGTTTTTTTTCCTCTTCAGTGTATTCATGATGCAGTGGGAATAGGGTTGCAGCAGTATAGAGTCAGAGCGCCATGCGTCATACTCTGAAGACCATGCCCACTGGAGGGGAAACTATCAGTGGCACAATGCACAACCATGGGCTGAGACGCTAAAAAAAATGCCCCTTTCTATCTAAAGATATTTTCATGATACTTTCATGTTATATGATTATTTTAGCCCACTATGGCTTCCAGAAAGGACAAGTTGGCTGTTAGTAAGCTAATATTAGCTCTATGTTAGCAAGCTAATGTTAGCTATACGTTTGCAAGCTAAGGGACTTAATACTGCACATATTTCTGAATTATCCACTTATCCACAATAGTCCACTATTACACAAGTTACATGACAAATGCTTTAGCTTTACTTACAGAAATGTAGCTAGCCTAAAACGGACTTTGGACAAAATCCGTTGCGTACATAGGTTAACGTTAAATATTCAGTTTTCCCCATTGTAACTGCTGCTGTCTGTATACATCTCCATCCACGTTTGTTCTCTTAAAAGTTCAATTTTTTTTTACTTGGTTCTGGGTTTATGTTGTATCATTTTACAACTCAGGAGATTTTTGACATTTGCATGTCTGATGTTTGCTAACGGACAGAGCCGTCAACGAGGCACCCTCTTTCAAAACAAAGTCAATGTGGAGAGATGGATTGTTTTCACCTCTGGATTGTAACAAAAATATCAAATGTGTCTAACATTACTTTTTGTGATGCTCCGAAAAAACTAGAAAATTTAGCCAACAAGTTTGTTGTATTTAAATGGTTTTATTCATCTGATAATCTGATTAACTAAATACACAAAGATAGAGGCGTCCAGCTCATAACATTTATTTTTCCCTTATTTCATTTAATTTTTATTTTATTTAGTAGTTTAGTTTAACTTTTTCTTTTTACCCTTTTCACCTGTAACCGATGAGCTTAATGACAATAAAGTTCTGTGCTTTTTAAAACACTGGATGTAACTTAAATAACAGAGCAAATGTTCAAATCAATCAAAGCCAAATGCAACAATATACAAATGACTAATTGTGCTTTTCCTTTCTGTAATCCTTTCTCCAGCGGTCGTGTGAAACCGTTGCTTGGCCGGTTCAGTGAGCTCGAAGCCCTGCTGTCTGACATGAGCATGAAGCCAGGCAGCGTTGATGCTGTCCTGTTGGACGCTGGCTGCTCCTCCATGCAGATGGACCAGGCGGAGAGAGGCTTCGCCCTCAGCAAGGATGGACCTCTGGATATGAGAATGGATGGAGAAAGGTAAGACATCTTTCTGCATGATTATACATTTTTTAAAAATGATAATGAAATTCATATTTGTTTATTTGGCTCGTATCAACTTATAATACAGTTAAGCACCGACTGATTTTTGAAAACTATGCTGCGTTAACAAAACTTACATTAAGAAAATGCTAAATGTAATTTTACTCATAAATTATATCGGGAAGTGCTGGATAATCAGTTACTTGTGCCTTGAAATAGTAGTAGCAACTGAAGCTGTAATTTCAAAGTGAATCTTATAAAGAATCTGCAACCAAAAATTGGCTACCAATAACCAATGGCATGGGCCTCATAGATTTACTTTAATTTACTTTTCTCTGGAAAACTTCTTTAAAAAAAAATAAGATTAAAGTTAGAAATAATATGTCCAATATTTTAAACAAGTGAGAAATGTATTTAAAAGAAATTTTTTTTTTAAACAATTAAACAAGCAATATTTTTTTCAGAGCGGCGCCCCCTTGTGGTAATTTGAATACAGCTGTCCTTTCATAGTAGCAAAGAACGAAGAGTGACATTACATCACAAACTATTCAGGTGCATCTTTACCAGGGTGTACATTATTATTTTGTTATTAATAGCCATACTGACTTGAAAAAATACATTTTGAGAATATTGTACTTTTAAGTCCACTACATTAAGCCAACAGCTTAAGTTGCTTGTCAGGTCAAGATTGAACTTAAAAAACATGATCAGTTTAAAGTGATTAGACATTCTTTTAATTTAACCTCATAACAGTGAATTTAGTCATTAAATGAGCCCTATCTGCTGAACGCTGCTTACATAAATAAGGTCGGTCTTAAGTAAGGTTTTGAATGAAGGACTTTCACTTTTCGCGGAGTAATTTCACAGTGTCGTATTAGTGCTTAGTAAGGGATCTGAATAATTTTTCCGCAATTGCACAACTACTGGTAAAATACAATGTCCCCCCTCTGGATACGCCCCTGCTAAAAAAAAAATCCAGTTTTAGTCAAGCAATCCTTTAAAGCAACATGTTACTTTTGGCAAACAAGTGTACAAAATTACAAAAGTGCTTTTACAGTTGAATTGAAATATCATGATTGTTTCAGAAGCCATAAAAAGAGAACAAATGCAGCTGCTAATTCTCATTTTTATTTAATTGTAGCACAATGTTGCCACAGATGATGTGTGATATTACTGACTGTGTAATAAAAACTGCATTGCATACATATTGAGCAGAGTCATGCATGCCTCTCTAATGTTTAGCAAGCCTAAATCTATATGATAG
>CAFUXE010003153.1:238528-269415 GCA_903364295.1 Serranus cabrilla | reverse complement strand
TAGATCAACAGTATATGAATCACTTTACAAGGTCAGCATAATGTGCAAAGCTATCAGCTAAGATAACACATTATAAGCCATTGCACAAGCTGCATTTCTCTTTTCATCCCCTCACAATCATCCTATTCATAACTGTCAGCCATAAAGGTTTTCAGCTGTATCTCAGAGTTGTCAGGATTCGCCACTGTCAGCAAGGACGTGACGTCAAGCAGCTTAATTGGGCTTCTCTTTGTGCGTAGGTACCCCGACATGCCCTGCGCTGCTGACGTTGTGAATACCTTAGATCAACAGGCTCTTGCATCCATCCTCACTGCATATGGGGAAGAAAGACACGCCAGGAAAATAGCTTCAGCCATTGTGGAGGCACGCCGTGTCAGCCCCATCTCCCGGACACAGCAGCTGGCCAGCGTGGTGGCAGGTAGCTAGACACTATCCTGATTAATTCCCCGCAGCATTCTGGGGGCTGCGAGGGAAAATAAAACACGAGTGGAGTTATTAAGGCTGTCTCCCGGTGGGACGTATTTGTCTGAGAAAATTACACGGACTGTGACCTCAGTCATCATCCCCTCTCCTGCCTGTTTTGGGTGCCTTTCTGTCTCAACTTCCTTTGAGACAGAGCTGGAGGTGGCTGTAACAGAATGTGGCTAATGCCTTGAAAACAAACACACAGTAACCCATCGCTCTCCCTCCGTCTCTGTCTCCTTCCATGTTGCTTTTTTGATTTATTTTTTCCCCTCTTATCCCCCGTTTCTCTGTTCACAAACATGCACACACACCTGACACAAATGCAAACACCCACATATGCTCACACACACACACATATGACACATTTGTGCATAAAGCCGGGATTACATTGTTTGTCTTCACTGATGTGTGTGTGTGTTTTTTTTAGCCTCCACATTTGAGCTGCTGAACGAGTGAGATGTCGTTTCAATAGTTATTGCACAGAGCAGTATGTGCGTCAGTGTCACCCTGGGAGAACAGGTGTGAGTAAGAGCAGCTGTTTGATCTTTTTTGAAGAGCAAAGCGAGTCACCACCGATGTTTATTTGGAACAATCCAAGAGGTTTTGATTTAAGAAAGTTCCAGGGGGGCTCTATGAACAATTGTGACAATGATGCTGACAGGAAAAAAAAACTCACAGGAGAAAAGACGAGGGTGGGAAGGAGCCACTTTGGGGACCTGGTGGCATTGAGACATCATATAAGAGAGGTCACGCTTTCTCTCTATCCCCCTTTTTTTTCTTTCTTACTCATCAGTAACCGCTAATTTTTCTAGAATAGTGCATCAGAAACTGTTGTTTTTTCCGTCAATTGTATTTTTTTTTGTGTGCCAGCATCCACGCAGTTATGGTGTTATTTGAGTCATTACTCGAATTAAATTATACAGGAATATAAAAATACTGCATTTAGTCGTATTACAAAAGTGTGTCTGTTTGAATTAGCAGGGCTTTGGAGTTGTATACAAACCTTTTCTGCAAAATTGGTTCCTTCATGATGAGTTTGGTTTTAATTAGTTATTCGATGCTGTAACGTGTGGCTGCGCTGGGATCGCTCAACTGGAAACACTTTCTAAAGTCTGTTTTAATATGAGTGCTACAAACAAATTCATCACTTCATGACACTGTTGAAAAACCTCACCAACACAACACAATCCACTAACTGTAGCTTTACTGCTCTTTTTATTGACTACTAACAAGAAAGAAGCGCATGAACAGCAATAAATCTGTATTTATGATGAAATTTTTGTGCGAATTTAGGCCACTGCTTTTGATTGATTCACAACACGGTCGTCCTTTCGGACAGCTGAATGATGCCCATTTCTGACATGAGACTGGACTCAGATTTCAGGAAGTTTAGGTGGATTTTTCCCTGAAAAATATGTCGTTCAATATTCTTTAGAAAACTTTTTGCAGCCAGCACCAGTGTTCATTGCAATGTGACATTCACGTTGCATTGCTAGAGGAAAGGGTGTGGAGTGTAGACTGGTGAATGGGTGTGTATCATTGAGTGTATAAAGCAAATTCTAGTTAACTACTTTTGTGTGCTTGGTTCTGATCTGCTTTGAAACAGACTGTATGAAGTGCCTCACAGTAAACGACAACATGAACACGTCAGAGTGGGCTCTATAAATCATTGATCATTTTTCTGACATTTAACAGTAATGAGTGAGATATCACTGCCTGGTGCATTAGAAACAGATGTGATAATAACAGTTACACAAATAGCCACAGCTGTGAATAGCAGCCCAGTTGTGTAAGTGCGGCCCGTTTAATGATTGATTTGTGATCCGTGGCGTAGCTTTACAAACAAATTGTAGTCGAGAACCTACTAAGTTTTATATATCAAATCACCCTTAAAAATATGCATGAAAATTAAGCATGAAAACATGTGGCATAGGCAACCATGAAAACACAACCACATCACAGCCAGAAACTGTTCTGTGCTTTAAGAGCCTGAGATGGAAATGCAGCAGATTTCTACCCAACATGTAACTGAAAGGAAAGTTTGTTTACTTTGCTGGACGCTTACAGCAGCAGTCACGTGGGCTAATTTAGCTACATTTCCACACAACAACCTTATAAATGGCATAATCACCCTGCATTTAACTGTGGGTGTGTGTGTTTGAGTAGCCAGAGGCGAAGACCTGGATGCATTGATTTAAAGGTGCCAACAAGCTGTTTAACGTCAATTCTGACCCAGAGCAACATCAGTGAAACACGTGTGGCGATCTACTTAATTCAACATTAGCACATCAGCTTTCACTGCACATTTAAAATGCATTTAGAAGAAGTCAACCTGTTGCAGAGTTCCATGAAATGGCAACAAAAACAGCCTGTTTTTCCTGTCTAATATGTTGATAAATATAAATGTTGGAACTGGGACTAAGTTTCATATTATAGCATTATATTTTTGCTAAGCTAATATGGACTGATAGCTGATTTGTAGTTCTTGTCCTCTTGGTTGTTAAATGTTTGTGAATGTGTTCATGGAAATGTTTGCCGTCATGATGCAGGGGTCAATAATTGCAATACTTTTTTTGTATGAAGTGATCAATTATTGCATGATTAACAATCAAGCTACTAACTTGCTTACTAGCAGCTAACTAGCTAGTTGGCCTCCGTAACTGGCTATTGTTAGCATATTCCCAGTTCGAGAATGTTACTGATTCATGATGATGCCACTTCTTTATTCTCAACAGTCCAATAGTGTTTTAGTCGATTTCTGGCTCAAATTGAAAAAAAAAAAATCAACTTCAGCAAATACATCATCTCATCTGCTGTGTTACCTCAAACACGTTTGTGTCAATGTTCTCCTTTTCCGCTTATTTTGTTGTTGTGAGCAAACTCCTGCTTGTTGTTCGCCCAGTAACCCTGAAGCATCAAACTCTGTTGTCCAACTAGATTTCCAAATTATTGTGAAATGTAGCTGCGCTCTTGCTTTTGTCGGTGCACGCTACGAACATCAAATACAGCAAATTAAGATGAGAAATAACAACGGTGGAGTACAGCAAGAGCTGAATTCTGTATTCTGTCCTTTCTAATAAATCCACAGCGTTGTGTGTTCTTCTTAACTACCTGATTTCCTCTTTATGTACACATCTTAATCTCTTCTTTTCTCCATGGATCTGTCTGCAGGACCTTTGAAAGATGAATTAGAGAGAGAGCACATGGCTTGGTGAGGCTAGACCAGGGCTGGTCCTTGCTGTGCAGGCATTGTATTGATTGCAGTGTGAGTCACACCTTGGGCTGTTTAGTGCAGGAGGAGAGAAATGCCACATCACTCACTTCTCTATTTATTGCAGTTTCTCTTTAGGTCTATATAAGTGTCTAATTGTTCTTTTGTCTTCTGTGCGGAGGTTATGAGTTAGTCAAGGTGGAATCAAACTCTTCACATTTATTGACATAAAGCGGATGTTTTTCCAACCTTAATGTGCAGAAAATGTGGCTCTAATATTCACATTTATTGACATTTGTGTGTGCGATGCATTCTGCACCTAACATGTTATTTTTCTAACAATACTATTAGTGCAGTTTTCGTCTCTGCATGCCATTTCAGTTAGCGATGCTTCTCTTAACTGCACATGCATGTTCAGACTCAAATAACTGGATGACATTAAAAAACATGGAAACATCTGGTGCAAACTGTTCAGGAGTATTAAAGAGAAAGGTTGTGAAAGGGGACAGAAAGGGAAATCTCTTTATTATTTTACCAACAGCAAAACATCCTGCAATATTTTGTCATTTTTAAACAGAAATCATGGCATTGTCATGTTTGTAGCTCCATCAGATTTAACTTGAACTTTGCTTCAGAGAGCTGAGAGATCATGAGCGTTTAGCTGCATTTACCTCAGTATTTTAGTGACACATCAACACCATCTCCACCCTCCATCTGCTGCACACTGAGCCTCTGATGGACCTGCCGCTCAGTCCTGCTGCAGCTCTCTCTGCACGGCTTCAAGTGGCTTCTATGTATTTTTCAATGCGCTATTTTCTTCGTCTTGCTACATCAATTCACCTTTTCATTGTTTTGTCTGAATGTATTGACTCCTCTTGCATTAATAACAAGTACTAAGTGGTTGTTGATGTTTTCATTCAAGAGGTCTCTTTTATTCTCCTGACTGGTGGAGATCTCTGACATCTCCACCTCTTTTGTGCTATTCACACACGAATAACACCTGTGGGTTGTTGAGGTCACATATGAGTCAGTGGGCCACATAAGTGTTCAGAGGCCAGGTATAGATTAGTGGTGTGCTGGCTGATAGGTGGTGTGGTTGTCCCCCACTGTGTTCGTGGACAGTCTGACACAGATGACCTTTTTCACTCTTCCTTCAGACGATCTTTCTAAAAAGTGTCTATTGCCGAACAGTCGCGTCTCATGTAGACTGTGCTGAAGAGTTGAACCTCTTGAGTTTGTTCAATGGTTGTTTTGTCTCTGTGTGTCCCTCACTGTCTGCTCTATATATATTACGTTGCCCTTGTGATACTTCAGAGGAGGAAAGATTGAGGGTTAAAGACAGCATGAGGAAAAGTACCGTGCACATGATCACGGTTCAAAACATGAACTGTTGGTCTGAAACTGGTGGAGAACATAACGGTCACAAATAGAGACGCACGATATATAAACACAGGAAATAAGAAAAAAATGCACTGATTGCAGGAAATTCAAAGATGGATATTATATCAATGGATACACTGGGTCAAGGTGTTTTACCAAGGTGGAATAATTTAGAAAATAACGTGGGTAAGTTGTTAGCATAGGAAAATGTATTTATTTCTGCAATTTTGTGTGTTCAAATTTAATCAGATTGAACTGTGCGGAGTAGAACTGGCTTTGTGACGTATGTTAGTTACCTTTAATTTTCACTTGCAGAGCGCTGAACTCTGCAAAGGCCAGTGGTGCATTCATGTGCTCCTTGGATGTTCCCATTTCCAGAGTTGGTCATTTCTTCCATCTCCGTTGTGTTCCTGATCTTTAAGTCATGATGTGGAACAACATGGACACTACAAAGACGATGTGTTGTATTTTATTGCTCAGTGCGTCTAAACAAACTGTATTTACGAAAAGCAAATGAAACGGATCAGGTGAGCCATGAAATATGATCTGGATACTAATTTTTCCAATTATTCTGACTCCACATGAAGCACAAATGCATTTTCAGGTGATTCGGAGTCGCTCCAACATTTATTAGGTTCTTCCTTGGTCTACGCTGCACCCGTCTACAAAGTTACATGAGAATCTGTCCTGCAGTTTTTCCTCTAAATGCTAATGACTAACTCCACTAATTGACTGATTGTTGTAACTTTAAAAGGGAAATCTCCCTTCATTCATCTCATTTGTGTTAAGGTCTATTTTTTTTTATGTTTCTTTACATTTCTTTTGTTTAATTCTTTGTACCTTCTGTTTTAAAAGGTAAAGTTAAACAAACTCACTCTGACCATGTCTTTGTCTCTAGGATCGTTTCCTGCAGCTGTCCTCTATGCACGAAAAGACCGTCTCCACCGACCTGCACACGTGGCCACGAAGACTTTTCAAGCTCTGCGTATCTTTGTGAACGATGAGCTGAACGAACTCCACGCGGGGCTGCGTGCTGCTCGGTCGGCACTGACACCTGGTGGACGTCTCTGCGTGCTCACCTTTCATTCGCTAGAAGACAGACTGGTCAAACGCTTCCTCAAGGACGACGACTTGTCTAAGCTCGATCACTTCAGCCCAAGGACGCAAGGCACCAGGAAGGAGAGATGGGATGAAAAAAGGGACGGTGGGAGTGTTTACTGGATTCCTCTGCGACGGAAAGTGATCACCCCAGAAAAGGACGATGTTAAAGATAATCCACGAGGACGCTCCGCCAAACTGAGGGCGGCTCTCAGACTTTAATCATGTGACGCAAATTCTCTCTTTTCATCAAAACGTTTCAGCGAGGTGAAGCCAAAGGTGTAGCTGCAGTTACATGATAACTCTCCACAGTATTTGTCGGCTGTGGATGCTGTTTGATTGTAAAGTTAAAGTGATTTCATACTTTAATAAAAAGGAAAAACTAACCAGTTGTAGGGAAAGAAACCCAAAGCGATTGTAAATCTACTGTAACAAATACAAAACTTTGACTTCCGTGATTAATCAAGTATTTAAAGGCGTAAAAGTGACATAGATTTCAACTGTTAGCTGTAACGTTAGCATTAGCTAACTTTAGCTGTGCTCAGGTTGTAAATTGCAGCACAGAATCTCCTGCTGTGGTAAAATTACTGTTTTTGTCACTTGATTGTAAATGTAGAATTTGTTCTCAGGAAAACTTAGATACTTACAGTTTCTAACTTGTTACAATCAACACAATTTGACAATTTGACACCGTGAGGGTTGATATCTGTGACGCTGCATCAGTGGTTGGTTAAGGAACTGCACATTGATGGACAAACTCTGTAGGAGACCGTAAATTTCTTCCACAATACGCCTGCTCGATGAAAACATTAACTGGTGGCACCGTGTGTTACCATGTGTAGTTAGTTAGCGGGGACAAAGATGGGAAAATGCTGTAGCCCATCTGCTTCAAGGTTGGACGTGTTCTGCATACCTCAGTTATAACAAATGCTTTTTTACGTTACTGTTTAAGTTACTATTTTGGCCCAGAAAACTGCTGCTCGCTGAATATTTCCTCTTTTTTTGGACCATTCAAATGCACTGAGTTGCTGCCATGTGATTGGCTGACAAGATATTTGCGTTATGCAGTCGAACGAGTGTGTTTGATGAAGTGGCCAGTGAGTGTATATATATTTAAAGTTTGGCTTCCAGAAGAAAAACTCCTCGTTGAATTAAGTGGTTGCCACTTCCAAACCCCAGTCCTGCTGGGCAGCAATCTGTCTTTCTCTCACCTTGCATTAGCACAGAAAAACTCAAGAGAGAACCACAAACTGTGTGAAGGCTGGTTAAAGTTTGGAGTAAAAAAAAAATCACCAAAGTTAAAGTAAGTGGCCTTTTTTCCTTTGTTTGCCTTGTGTATTATAAAATTAACAAGAAATGACAGACAAGTTTCACAGTCTTATTTTTATGCCATCACAGTTTCACAATACAAACACTTGCGGTTTGATTCAGCGTTGCAATGATCCCGTGCAATGCTGTGTTGTGAAGAATTAAAACTTTAATTTCTGTGGGTTTGTCCTCATAAATTTGATTTCCCTGCGGTGCCAGTGCTTGGCAGCGTATTTGATGGTTATTGCAGCTAAATATCTCAACATATAAAACAAAAAAAACACCTTTTCTCATTGACGTCTGTATTTCCTCTGAACCTCCTTTGATGAGTCGCTCAAGTGAAACCTCTACTGTACCATATGAATCAGTAATGCCACTAAATACTGAATGACGCAAGTGTCAGAAGTGGTGCTGAATGAGCTGGGTGGTTGTTCTTGAGCATTCTCTCACCTTTAACTGTAAGCAGATGAGGTGTTTTGATCTTTACTATTTGACTTTGACTAATTGTAATTGCTCCATCAACATTATTAACACTTTTTTTTCCTTCTGTCTCAGTTTAGTGCACTCTAAATATACCCTTCTCGTTACCTTGGAAACTAAATGGCGCAAGTAACATTTAACTGTGTCTAAAATTACATGCTATTTTAATCTAATATGAAATGATACCATATCGTCAGTGTGAGGGTCCCTCCCTTTTGACATCAGTGGATGTGAAATATGTCGTGACATTTAATCTTTCGGTTGCTTTGCTTCGATTTTATTTCCCCAACTGGATCTTTACTGAATCACACTGTTTACCAATTATGGTAGGAACATGTTACTCACAACTTCATTTCACACTGCGTGAAAGTGTTGATATAAATAGAAAACAATAACGTAACAGGAGAGATTTTCGCTTTTTTAAGTGAACAATACTTCACCTTTTAAAAGACCATTTGTATATCATGTATTCACGGAACATTCATGAAAAAAGCACCGCAGCTTGTCTGCGCAAGCTTGAGACAATAGTGGCGTAATAGGTTACGTAAGATGTGTTGGGGATTAGTGAGCATACGACTGGATGATGAGACTTGAAATTGTTAGAGCTGAGGACCTTAAAGCCTCCCTGCTCTGCCCGCTTCTTTAATCTATACTTGGTTTCTATAGAAAACTAAACTACTGAGTAAAATTACCGTTTATTGAAAGAATAATAACCAGATGTAATGAGCAGCGCTGGACTCTGCAGTGACCAAAACCAGAGCACAATACAGAGTGAAGAACAATTTTCTTTCCACAGTTTTTCTTCTGGGTTTAGGTCAAACCCACGACAATAGGTTGGACTTTGCATGTAGGCGATATTGGACCCAGCAGCCAACCAGAGCTGGTCATCTGATGTTAAACTTTCATTACAGGATTTATGGTGTTTATGCAGATGTGTGTTGGTCCTGGAATAGCTCTGCAGTCTTTATCTAGATCTAGCCAGCTCACAGAATATTTACAATGTAAAACATTGACTTTTATGACCTGATTATATAGCTACAGCTACACTCATTAACCCTATTTTCTAATAAGCTGACTTCCCTAACCTGTCGGTTAGTCGAAATTTGTCGTGTTTCCATGAACAAATTTCTACTCGCGTTTCAAAGATTGAGAAAAGCTGGATAGAAACACCAAAACTGGATAAAACTTTTGAATATTAGCATGACGTGTATCATAAGTGCTCATGTCTGTTAAAACTAAATTTGTTACCATCCACTGCTGAGACAAGGATTTTTATTTAATGCTGCATTTGTGGTGAGAGTTGCAGTGTCAGGGTGTATTTAAATGTCCTCTTAAAAGTTTTCTTTGGTTTTTAAACATCTCTTGTCTAAAATGTTAACGCTGTTCTTAAAAACCACTTGATGTGTTGCAGGAGAAAGATGAGAAGACAGGAACACCAGTGATTATAAATTATTGTTATCTACGACTGCAAATTCCTCAATCACCATGGAAACAGTAACCTCAGATAACAATAAATATACAGTAAGACGATGCTATTATTGTAGACTCGGATCGATCCATAAATTGACGACCAGGTATGCAACTTCTGCTGTTGTTTAATCAGCGAGCAGCTTCCAACCTGCTGCTAACAAACCTCATCTTCCTCTCACACACAGATAAACACACCAGCTCCACACGGGAATACACACTTGTTTATTACTTTAGACATTTATCCTGAGTCTGTCGTTCTGATTAAGGCTTTTATGAGCACAGAGGTACAGTGAATGGAAGGTAGTGTGCGCTCAATCATTCACAGTCTCACTAATTGCCTCAAATGACACTAAACTATTATGAATGAGTAAAACCAGCAGCGGAAACCTGTGGCGCACGAGCCGCACGTGACTTTATGCCTACATACTGCGCTGTGTGTGGCTCCTACTCACATCTTTATATTTACATTTGATTGTATTTATATCATATAATAACTTCCTTATTATATGAGTCAAACACACGAGGCACATCTCAAACAGCACCGGAGGTGATGTCTTGTAATTAAATAAAGTTTCATGACTGGAATCACCTCATCGTCACAGCAGGGACAGGAAGTGTAAACTTAGACGCAAATATGGCAATTATTTTTATTCCCAGTGGAAGGGCTTTAATAAAAAATGTTTTATTTCAAGTGTTCTTATGTCCGACTTTGCTTTACTGCACGCTAATGTGTATCTGGATCTGTATCTTTTCATGCAGTCGATGTAAAGCAACTTTTAAAAGAGCTATATAACTCTGAGTCTGAATCATTTTTATTAAGCAGGTTTTCACATAAAAGGAGTTTGTTGTGCTGTTAGAACAAACAAACAAAGTGTTTAAATATAGATTATTGATTTTAGGCGAATCATGAATCAATATCCATTAAATCTGACGAATTATTATTATTAATTAGATGTAAATGGACAAATATGAGATACTTTTTCCTTCACTTGAGTGTTTCCATTTCATGCAACTTTATCCTCTTACTTCATAATTTATTTACTTCAGCGGTCACTGAACAAATTTAGAATTTACTTAAAAAACACATGTATCTATTTTAGTATAATAACTCTAATGTGGTGATAATTTCATAATAACACATAAAACACATTACAACCAATTCATAATTTCTGAATCCTTTTAAATCTTTTAAATGTTCATTCTTTTCTCTTTCTCTTTGCTGATCCCGAGCAGTACATTTACTCTGTAATCAAGTGCAATTTTGAGATACTTGTACTTTACTTGAGTATTTTCATTTTATGTAACTTTTTACTTTTACTCCTCTATATTTAGCCGACAGCTTCAGTTAATTTTCAGGTCGAGATTTAACATAAAAACACGATCAGTTTAAAATGATTACGCAGGTTTATAAATTAAACCACATAAATATAGAAGTATTACAAAAATATCTGACCCGAACACAGACATTAACAATAACTACACAGAAAAAGGCTGTTTCATAAAACCTCTTGTAGCTTCACAAGACCTTCGAACCATCACGACACATCGGACGTTAGTTATTCCACTGAAATACAGATGCTTTTTAATGACATTGCATTGGATTAATCTTATGAAACTTGTTTCCACTCTGAACTATGTGAAATCCAAGCGTTTTGTCCCTCATGTGAAGGAGTTTTGGGCAACAAATGTGTCACCACAACAGAAGACAGATTTGAAAAGCATGTGGGACACAAGAAATGCTGCAGGATATGTTTGTAGTTATATGTTTCATTTAATATTTCTGAAGTTTCTAAGCAGTTAAATTAGTGACTTTTTCTTTATGTGGTGTTTGGTCCATTCACACATGTAACCTGCTAAATATGTGCATTTATTTTGGCTGCAATAACCCCGTAGGACCTATTTATTCCCTGCTATCTGATATCAAGCTAGTATTTATTATGAGGTTTCTATTTATTACCTCCACCAAGGAGGTCATGTTTTCGCCGGTCTGTCTGTCTGTCTGTCTGTCTGTCTGTCTGTCTGTGTACAAAATAACTCAAAAAGTTCTGCACGGATTTGGATTAAATGTTCGGACACTGTGTGTATTGGGACAAGGAACAGGTGATTAGATTTTGGTGGTGATCGGTGATCCGGAACACCAACTAGAACTTATAGTGTGAATTTATATTATTGTGTCAGTGACCATATTGCCTTCACTAACTGCCTGAGTGCTATTCTAGTTTATAGATGTTTTTTCTATAAGTGCTTTTACTTTTGATTCTTTAATTACATTTTGATGCTGATACTTTTGTACTTATAGCCTTTTTGGGTTTTAGGCAACACAACCACTTCCCTAAGGTTAGGTGTCAGGTGTCAGGTGTGTGCGCTCCCTAATTAAAAAGGCTTCAGGTTTTCAAATCCATTTGCTTGATAAAGGTCCAGCAACGAAAGATCACAATGAATGTTATAAGTTTGTATCTTTTGAAATTCCAAAAGTTCCACTGAGTCAAAAGTCGTTAAATCCAAGGCAAGAAAAATAACATGACAATAGGGTGTTGACATTGAATGTTAATGGATTTTTTTCTGTTTCACCTTCCAGCTTCTAAAGAGCTGACGGTGACCGTGATGGCCATTTTCACCTTTTTATGGCATTCTGTGGTTCAGCGATTAATCGCTGTATTAATCCGTATTAAAATCGTTAGCTGCAGCCTAAATGTTGGGTAAACACATGATTATCAAGAGACAAAATACCATAGTTGTTCTTCTTTTTAATCTATAAGAAACAAAAGCACAACAAAACGAAAGCAATAGTGCCATTTATCAATGTCTCAGCCACATGCTGAATAAACCTTCTGGGTGTGTTTTGACAGACACAAAGAGTCGTCTGGCTGCCCACTAACAGATGAAAAACACAAGGACAACAAAGGCAGATAAAGACAGTATTTGATGATGGGAGTTTCATGCAGCCATCAACAATTGAATCTCACTGTTTACATTGTTTGTGTTGTAGCCACGAGTTAAAATGTGAGGAGGAAACAACAGGTGAGGACGAAGGTTAACTGAGGTGAACGATGAGATCGTTTGCAGGAGGAATTAGTTTGTAGAGAAAGTGAAAAATGAAAACAAAGACGGTTGATTAATTTGTCAAGACAACCAAATATTTGTCTGTGACAGCTTCTCATATGTAAATAGCTACTTCACAATAGTTTTGTAACACTGAGAGATGAGATGGGAATTTATCATTCTTCTATATTTTATATGAAAAACCTTTTATCAGAAAAAGAGGATTAAACTGATGCTTTTAATAGCTGATAATGTAAAAAGCTTTTTCTCCAACTATCCCTGGGTTGAAGAAAAACATTTTTTTTATTTCCTCTCTTTCTGTTTTGTTGTTTTCATTGAGTTTATCTTAAAGACTTTACCTTGAAAATTTGTTGTTTTATTGTATTTTTCTTCTACTTCCTACTGCTACTTTTGATACAGATTTTTCTTTCTTTCTTTCTTTCTTTCTTTCTTTCTTTCTTTCTTTCTTTCTTTCTCTCTCTCTCTCTCTCTCTCTCTCTCTCTCTCTCTCTCTCTCTCTCTCTTTCTTTCTTTCCTTCTTTCTGTGGCGGAGAAAAAACAACTTGATCCACCTTTTTGAGAATGCAAATGAATCATCTGAAGTAATTAAACAGGTCTTAACATTTTGCCCTCATTAATTATCTTCATGTATGAGGTCTTACATGAGGAACATGGCCATTATTGAATATTTCTATACTTTTTCAGCTGTAGGTGGAAAGTGTAGGCGAAGACCTTGACTAAAAGAACATCTTTGTATAATAAATATATGAGGAAAAAATGTTGGTGGTAAACGTTTTGCTGATATTAAGTTGAAGGAATCTTTATTCAGGCAGCATCAGATCTTTCTGTTCAGAGTGGAAATAATTAATTAATAAAATGATTAATTATCAAAATAGTTTCACATTATATTTATTTCCATTAATCATTATTTTCCAAACAAAAAAAATATGATTTGATGAGTTTCGTTAAACAAATAAGACATTTAAATTATGTATTTCTAAATAGATTTCAAATAATTTCTGGTACTATCAAATATATTGTATTAT
Organism: Serranus cabrilla; assembly: GCA_903364295.1. NCBI lineage: Eukaryota > Metazoa > Chordata > Actinopteri > Perciformes > Serranidae > Serranus > Serranus cabrilla. The sequence goes on along the minus strand of CAFUXE010003153.1, from coordinate 255,915 downwards.
GAGATTGTATAATATTAATGTTAATGCTTTTGAGGAGTAAATACTGTTTTTTTTTTTAACTACAAGCTCTGATTATTGACCGACCAGCTTGTGTCTTGCTATACTGGTGGATCAAAGTGGGATTTTGAAGAGCAGCAGTATGTAAAATAACAAAAAATATATAAAGAAATATATGACAAGTGAAAAAAAGAAGAGAAACAAGCTGCAGGCTAAAGCATGAAGCCATAACTTAATCTTTTCCTCCCAAGAAAAGAATGACTGTGCAGCAGCTCTGGATATTCATCTACCTCTGACTGTAGCTTTTTGTTATGTCTCCACTGCTGGCGGAGAGCAGCGAGCCAGGCGCTGTGACCATTAACTGTCTGTGTGAGGAGAGAGACGTGCGTCAGCCTGTGGCTCCCCCTCTGACAGACTGAAGAATGTATGAGTTTCACAGTGTTGGAGAACAGACTGAAAGCTCATTCTATCCACATCTCTTCTCCCCTCCCTCCTGCTCTCACTCCCCGCCCATCTCTGCCGCTCCGCCTGCTATAAAAAGACTTCTCGCTGAAAAACACTGAGGTCAAAGCTATTTGAATAATTTTTGTGATTGACGCAGGGCCTGCAGGTCTCACGGGAAGAAGATCCAACTGTGAAAGAAGACAGCCATGTTGGATGATAGCACTGTAGTGCACAGCCAGGGGCTACTGCTGCGTTCTGCTGACTTTCAATTTGAAACTTAGTTCAAGGGATTAAAATATGACATTGAAAACATTAATTACAAGCCCTGGCCTCTTTAGGGGTTTCCCAAATTCATCCACTCTGTGCTGCCAAAATCAGAGGTGTTTAGTGTATCCTGGAGCTTAAGCCTCTTCGTTATGTCTGACCCATCAGCCGAGCGCCGCTCGCTGTGTCAGGTGGTGTGCAGGGTGACCTGATGTCAGCTCACTTACCGGAGAGTCTCGAGCTGAAGGAGACACAACACCTGCTTTCTTGCCTTCTGTAACAGCCAATTGCATTTTTGCACCTGTTCATTTCTGTCTGGCTGGATAACAAACCCTGCCACAGCCAAGAGGGAGTCCCGTATCCCGTCTCTCTCTTTATCTATATATAAGAATATTATACAGTAATATAGCTCATCCTGCACATTTTAATTGGTAAAATCAAAATGGTAAAAAACCATGTTAGTTCAGGAAAGGAAATACATTAATTATGCTGCAAACACACTCCCGAAAATACCAATCCATCACTCTGTTGTCACACATTATTTGCAAGCAATTCGGTTGCAGAAGGGATAAAAAGTCGGCTTAAATATACGAAAAACCTTAAATCGCAGGACGATGTCGTGTCGTGTTGTGCAGTCGGCTGCCAAAACTGAAAGCGTACAAATAAATGTCTGATGTTTTTTGATTTAATACCTGATGTAAATGCCAATATCAGATTTTTCTGTTCTCTTTCTCAATCTTTTAAAATTTTTTTTATAATTTTGCCCCAAATCTGTATAACAAATGGTACGTTCTAAGCCCTTATAATCATCTTAAATAACTTTTGTATAAGAAAACTAAACAAAAAATGCCGAACTACAGCTTTTAGATAATGTTCACCTCTTTTATGTGACATCGACTGTTGACCTGTTATCTCCCAAAAAATAGCCACATTTTTCTGAATATAGGTTGTAAAAAATGATATAGTAGTAGGAAATTGGAGGGTTTAAATGCCTTTATTTAAACATATTGGATTAATCTTCATCAATGTGTAGAAATATGATTAACTGTAACAGTTTAAGACTTTATATTCTCTCTGAACCAGCTCCATTTAAAATGAAAGTGTATGATTTGTGGTTCACTTTGTGCTCTCTGAAAATTAGTTGAAGCCGTGTCACCTCGATGTGTTTCATTTCATAGCAAGAGTGCTCCACCAGGAAAAATAACTGGCATTTTTCCTATATGGTGGTAAAATAACAAAATAAGAGAGAAAAAAATTACACTGTAAGAAAAAAAAAAGCAACTGCCTTCAAATGAGGTTGTAGGAGGTGAGATGGCAAAACCTTAAAACCAGTGGCTGTCTGTAATCAACACCAATGAGGCGATATATTGGATGGTGGCAGCAGAATAAAATCACCACCCTCCAAGTAGGTGTACAGTGTATGTCTAAATCTTACCACCTCCCACTTACTGCCATTATCCCACCGTAGGGAAAATTGCCTGTCTGGGTACAAGCCTGCAATATTCCCAGCAGTCGTCCATTTGGCTCTTACAGAAGCAGCGCTCTCTGGAATGACAGTGAAACGGAGGTCACACGTCGAACAGTCACCCTGGGGTTAAAATGATAGAGTTTGTGCGAGTGTAAATTACTCGGTAACACAGGACACCTTCACTCCGGTCTTTAATGGATACCTTCTGAGTCCTCTTTTATAGTTATCAGTGTGAGCCTAGTTGGTTTTGCTGTGGCAATGTAAACACAGGACCGACACTGCGGCTTGTTCTGTTTCTGATAACTTTCTGGCAGAGCGACTCACAATGTTGCAGATGTGTTGTGTAGTAGTACAGCTCCACTTCCTGTTTATATGGCCATTTTAGCATCAGCAGTTGCTCTAAAGAAAGGAATATAAAGAAATTTAACGTCCACCTTCCTTTTTTGTTGTCGTAGATATTCATCAAACTGTTTGCAGATTCAGGAGTTCAGGTTAATGTCATCAAAGAAAAGAAAAGAAAAAGCAGCGGCAAGGAAAATTATGCAAAATTAAAGTGTGCATGGTGCATTTTTATGAAGTTCTTCACATCACAAGCAAACTCCACTTTAAACGAAGTTGTTGTTGAGTCCTAAACAATTCCCCCAACTGAAACGATAAAATATTGTTCATTGTTTCCCTGAATGACACAACAGAAGCTTCTTCTTGATGATTCTTTCATCATCTGTCTGGTCCTTCTTAAATATTTAAAAAATAATGCTATGGTCAGGTTTTGGGCACCAAACAACTTGGTTAGGTTTGGGAAACATGGGTGGTTTGGGTTAAAGTAAGTTTTTTACTGAGGTTAGTGGCCCTTCAGGTTAAAATTGAAATACAACTGGTACATATGGAAAGAACTCACAATAAGAAAAACCTCCATTGTAGATTTTTACATGTAAAAAACACTAAAGTGCCACTAAGAAGCCAGCTGTTCTTGTGTTTTCGGCTTGGTATCTCCAGCCATGCTGCGATGAATTCTCCTGACAATAAGAAACATCGCTCCATAAGTTATGGAACAATTGTGGTCTAAACATTCTTTGAGAATTTGTCGATATGCCAGAATGTAAAATATTAACCCTGCTTTGATTTTGTGCAACATTTGTGGCTAGAAGTTCCTTCGACCTCTTTCTTCCCTCTGAATTATGTGACCATCATTTTCCCTGCTCCAACATTTCTAATTATTTCTGCTTTTGTGTTGTCATATCTGGACTACTACACTTCAGAATATACTCGATCTAGCCTGGGGCTTGACTCTAACCTGAGTAATAAAATGCTGGTTCTCCTCGAAATAAAATCAAACATTTCGCTAGTTTCACATAATGGTGTGAGAATCTATTCTGCAGGTCTTTTCATTGCATATAAATCGAATGGTCAAGGATCTCAGTACAACTTGGATGTATAGTGTGTATTCCACAATTTTTGTCAAAAGTCAAATCAAACACTCTCAGTCATTCATCACAACATCAACATGGCTCTAATACATTTGTATGGCCCTTCTGGCTGTTTTTAAATCACACCACCTTCAAGGATTTTTGTTTGGACACCTTTAAAGCATTTAGAAAAGTGGTTACCAAGCAACTGTTGAGGGGGGAAACATGTTACTCTCTATTTCTAAACAGACGTTTATGGTTTGGTATCTGCCCGTCACATGTAATATGTTATTCAACAAAGACAAATACTTTATTTAATGCAGTTGGCGAGATTGTCTCCTGCTATGCTGATGACACCCACCTGTATATTTCAGCTGCTTTGCTGCAATAAAGACTGAACATCTTCTAACTTCATTCAGTTAAAGTTGAAATATAAAATAAAGACAAATGTTGTGTAATGGTTTTCACCTTGGTAGCTCCAACTTTTTCTTTACTTGTTCAAGGTTTTAGTATATTTGTGCAGAATGTAGAACAAGGTTTCTGGACTCACTTTACTCCAGTCCTGGCTCCATTTCATTAAGTCCCAGTTAATTTAAAATCAGCTTTAAAGCTCTGCATCGATTGGCTCCTGGTTTTCATAAATTATATTCTAACCCTAATCTTGGTTCTCAAAATGACATTTCTTTCTTAATCTAGCATCCTAAACTCTTGAAATATGATTTTTATGATTAATAATATTACTAGGTGAAAAGCAAAACAAGACTACTAAAACCACTGCACTACTTCTTTGATTTAATACAGTTTCTTTTGGCAATAGATCCAACCAGATGTTTGAAATCAGACTTCAGAGCTGCAGCATTATTGTTAACAGAATTGATCAAATTGAGGTAAGCACAGTTTACTGGAAGATGATACATTTACTTGCAAAGTTTGCCCAATAAAACAGCCTCTCCTATTTCTATACCGTATATGAAATTTCATCCTGTGATTATGATGCTGGCCGCCCACTTCTGCTTGCATTAGAGCAAATACATCCTGTTCCTGCAACATTTGTGTTGGGTCCCCTGGGACCTGGAGGATCCTAATCCTGCTGCAGCTCTCCATTAAAACAGGTAGTGTGTTGGGTATGCTGCCAACACGTTCAACATATAGAGGCAGAAAGGATGTGTTAGAGTGTGTGGTCTGTTTGTGGCCGGGATCTTCACACCATGAGACAATGTGTGGGTGTGAGAGACTTTTGGTTTGGGTGTGGTGGCTAATTCTTGACAGGTGACGCACTTTTGCAGTCCCTTGGATGGTTGCGTGACTCTTGTAATAAACCTGTGGGTGTGTGTCTCCCAGTGCTTTACACTGAGGCCAGTAACGTGTTGGCAAGCTCTCCACCCCCCTCGCCCCTCACCCCAGCCTTCCCTTTCTGCTCAGCAGCATGGCTGGGCGGGAAGTGGTGCATCCTCCTCTTGGTCAGTGTTGCTCAGGGCTATAGCTTCTGGGCAGCAACAGATGAGAACAGCTCATTGTTTTATTCATGTCAGTCACATGCCAGACACATCAATGAGAGTGTTGCTGGATGTTCAATGCCTTGTAAAACACAGAAACATACTCCGACATCTGCAGGCCGAATTGCAAATGCAAATTAGTCTTGAAGCTCTTAATTAATTTTTTGGGTTTGTGGCGTTATCAATCGGTCAACGTGTGATTTACTCCTGAGCGAGGGAGCAAGTGTTACGACCAGTGGCCTGTCTGAACTGGAGGCGGCCAAATGGGCAATGGTATCGGGTTCAGCAGCCTCTTTGGACATCATGGCAAGGGCGAAAAGACTGAAGAGGACGTTGATCTGGGAAGCCATCAAGCAAGAGGCTGCCAGACAACAGTCAATCTCAGACTAGCTTTTAGTCATTGGTGAGAGCTTCACAAAATAAAAGGCTGCAAGACAAACAGAGCGGGCCTTCTGTACTTGGACTTGTAAGAAATATTAGCTGGCTTGCTATTTCTTGTGTTGTTGTACTTGCTGGATTGCTTTGTTTGCTGGTTTAGATCATAAGTAAGATAATCTTGTACAAACGGTTCATATTTACAGCAGTTTATTAGTGTATGGTACTGTAGGGACATTATATTGCAATAAATACCATTTCTAAGTAATGTTGCTTGACATACGCATATATGGATAACATGCCAGAGCATATACATGCACATGCAGGTATGCTCTAACTGTCTTTTGTTATCAGCCTTGTTAAGGCACAGTTGGCTAATGTACAGCTCTGTAAATGTTTATATGCAGATGACTGTGCCCTTCATATTACTAATTACACAGAATATAGCATTTAAGGTGGTGTCCGATCCAGAAATTTACTGAAGTAAAATGTGGTTTTCAGTGAACCATATCGATTTGCAGAGCAGATTTTCAGCATCTGAATCTCTGGATAACTGGCTCCTTGTTTTGGTAGTATTTCAGATTCATGTTAAAATAACAAAGAGAGGCAGTCATATAGAAATGTTCACTTATTATAGCAATGCAATACATTCTTTGCCTCTTTTTTTCCCTGAAGCCCAGACATGGAAATGTTCCCGATCAAGAAAAACAAAAACAAGAAACAACCATGACATATGAACACTGCCCTACAGCATATTAACGCTGAAAACAGTGTAGAATTCAAATATTAGCCCTGCATCTCTTGCCTCCGCAAACAGTTTTTTCTCTTCTGCTGCAGGATTTATGCCTCCCTGTGGCCTTCAGAAATAAAGTAAAGACCACTTTAATGACTTGCCGGAGCAATGCAACATTCCACCGACTGCTCTCGACTGCACCTTGGTGATTTACCTGCCAACAGGACTTCATGGACATCAGAGAGGTGAGAGCAGAACAGAGCAAGGTGTGCAACTTGCTGCAGCCACCCATCATGTAAAAATCCTAATCGTTGTTCACTTGCTCTGCCAATTTAAATGGAATATTAATCTTTTTCTTTTGACTGAATAACATTTTGCAGTTCATGGCAGAAATCTCTAAGTTGTGTGCTCCTTTTTGTGCATGCATATTTGTATTAGTAAAACATGTTCTGCTCTGCTGCGGTGATAGCAGAAGGTGATGGTTCTGTGCAACAACTGCTCCATTATTCACGCCATTATGGATACAAATGCACCTCGCACTGTAGAGGGTTATTTGCAGCAATAAAGTATTGTTTTTATTAATGATAATTTCACCCACATCACCTATCTGTTGACAAACAGTCGAGTCTCTAATTAAGAAAATACATGTGTCAGATATCTTAACATTATGAGACTCATAGTTTATATTTGATAATGTACAGAGTGTACTCTGTTGTTGGTTTAAGCGGAATGAGTCACACCTTTGCCTGACACTGGTAGTTAGACAAAGAACTGCACAACAGACAAAGCTGGCAGTGTATTCAGAGGGAGAGATAGATAAATAGGCAGGAGGATAGATATAAGGATATTTTGAGACATAGATAGATAGATAGATAGATAGATAGATAGATAGATAGATAGATAGATAGATAGACAAATGCACATTTTTCAGAGTCTCTCAGATGTGAGAGAAAGGCTCAAGTGTGGCTGCTGCTCACAAAGAAGTTGAAGCAGAGAAATGCCACAGCGCACGCTGAGTGACGTCAACCAGGAGGCCCCGTGGGGATGAGGTGAGTCAGAGCCAGGGCCGCGGCCTCGCCAGCTCTCCGCAGCCATGAGCGCGTCATCACCAGTCTCACTGACACCCTCTCACATTTCTCTGCATCTGCTTCAATGTGCCTCTGCCTCCCTCCATCCCTCCGCCTCCTCAAGAGGATCTCTTCACATCCATGGCATACGCCAGTCCTAGCTTTGCCTGTCTGTCTTTGTCTCTCTCCACACTTTGGGGTGGGTACTCATCAAGCATGAAATCTTTTATATCTAATGATGGTGAAAGCTTTCTGTTTTTTTTTTTTAATGTTATGCACTAAAAAAGAGAGAAGCTTGCAGGGTTTGTCATTAGGTGAAAAGGTTTTGTTTAGAAGCCTTGACATTGTAAAAATCCTACTTTTGTATTGAAAATGCACAAACAACTGCACAGTTTGTTGGTGCAAGAAGAGCAGTGAGTCACACCTTTGCCGAACACTGGTAGTTAGACAAAGAACAGCTCAACAGACCAACATCTTCTAATATCCCCCAGACCTAACCATGTACAGGTTAAGAGAGCAAATGCCTCTGTATCTCAGCAGTGTAGGTTTATGCTGATAAGGAGCTCATTAATGCAGGGTATACTGTTAGTGATGGATCAGGGCTGGCAGATCTGAGCTGCGATGATTCACCCATCACTAGCAGAACAACACTTTAAATATTTTTGAGGAACCGCTCAGACACAGCGTACCCAGCAAACCTCCAGCGTTTAAGCCACCCAGCTAGCGCTTATTGGGAATATTTAAAAAAAGAAAAATACTTTTTTTTAAATCTCCACACAAGAATTTGTGACTTTTAATATCACGGTCATTGAAATATCCAAGACTAAGAGATCAGCACCAGTTATTTAAGCTGTAACCACTCTGAGGGCAAATACTTTTTTATTTTAAAATGGTAAAATAGTCTTAATGACGGTCTTTTAATCAGAGTAGGCATCTTAAAATGGTTACTTTTATTGTATTTCACTGACTGTCAAACTTGAATGGAGACAGGTCTCAGGTCACAGTTTTAACAATTAGTCGATTGACAGAAAATTATCAGCACCAAGAAGACTGGTTATTTTTACTTTTGTTAGTTTTAATGCCATTCACCAGATCAAACATACTGCGAAATCAGTCAAAACGATCCACGAGACGGTACTCCCCCAAAAATCGACCCCATGAACTGTTTTTTATAAGTTTAAAATGGCCAATACTTCCGTTTGTAGTCAGCGGCGCCCTCAAGTGGCCATAGTAATAATGAAGGATATCAGGACAAAGTTATGTTCCGGAGTGTAAAAGTAAAGGTGAAAGGAAAGATATGGACTATAAAGATCAACAAGGTCCACTTAGGGTGGATGGGTCAAGCAGGTTTTCAAGTTATGAGTCAACTGAAAATGCTTTACTTCCCTTACATTAGCTCCTCATTTCCAGTAGTTGCATCCTACCTTTTGCTAAACTTAAGCATGTACTCCCCTCAACCTTAAACAAGTAGTTTTGTTGCCTAACACTAACAAAACAATGACCATTTCACAATGTTAATTTAACATGTTTCATACGCCAATGTTTTTTGTTGTTCAAGTAAAGACACAGGACATTGGAAGGGGACGTCTTGTGTGCTTTCAACTGTTGTCTTGGAGAAAACAATCAGCTGATGAATTAATACTGAAAATAATCATTAGTTGCACCCTGTTCATAATAACAAAAATACGCACATAAATGAAACACTTTTTGTTAATTAATTTTAGGAGTATTGGTAGCGTTCCTATCAGGGTGGACATGTGGTTTGTTTTATTGAATGAATTTCTCAACTAACTGCTTTTTCTACATTTTATAGTATCAAGCAGAAATGAAAACAATATCAATACAAGAATTTAGTTTTTTTCTCTGGAAAGAAAAGGAGACAAATTTGCTTTGCTCGAGGGGAACACACTCTGAAATGGACCGGAGATTTTAATCTCGGCAAAATCAACAACTGTCAGGATCTGACTTGTCAGAATTTCTGTGAAAAACAATAACTTTCCCAACATGTTTTATAAAACTGCCTGTCAAAGCCAGAATTGAATGTTTTTGCACACCGCCAGCTCTTCTGAGATACCAGTTGCTCTACAGGGTGGCAGCGCTGCGATGGCATGGCACAGACGAGCCTCTAGTTGGGAGGATTGCAGTAGATGAAGCAGAGGGCTGGCAGATACCAAGAAACAGACTTAATTTTTATATTAACTTCCTTCCAATTGGTTGACGCCTGTCTGCAAGCTGCCTGCAACGTGTTCAAGTTCCATTCATGCCAGGTAGAGCATGCTCAGCACGGGGGAGCAGGAGGTTGTCTGCCGGGGGAGGGGTGGTGGCGGTGGTGGTGGTGGCGGTGGGGGGGTGCTGTTGGGTTGAGAGCGAGGTGGGGGAAGTAGCTTGCCCGGAGAAAGAGGTCTGCACCACATACAACATTCAAGCGGACATCTGACGTCAGAGCATCAATAATTAAAGCATTTTATTCATAGCCTGGGAGAAAAAGAATCAATTGACAAATCACATATTCACTTTGAGTTACTTCAAACGGTGAGACAATTAAAATGCACAACATGTCTGTGTTTTGTGTGTGTGAGAGATGCTATGTACACACTTTTCTATTTATAGCTTGCATGTTCTTTAGGATGCACTCCCCAATATATGGCAAAGGCAGACATGGGAATCGTGACTCACTTTTTTCTCTCCTACTTGTCTGCCCTTGCTTTCTGATTGGTTTTAAAATGCATTCAGCCATTGTATTTACCCCATCTATCATGCTCTGACATGGCAACTTCCTCATTTGTATTTCATGTATTGCTGTGCAAGATATCTAAGAGTATTCACATTTTTGTCACATAGTATTTTGAGATTTTATGTATGTGGTTTACTCACATGAACCCTGGTTTACTGCAGACAAACTTCATCGTTCAGCTTCATATAGCTGTGTGCTGTAAAGATGCAGGGATTCATGAAAGCATTGAAGACAGCAAGTCGTTCTAAACAACTTTTCCTCTTAAACTGACTCATATTAAAGGGCAAAAACTATCACTTCCGTATAACCATATGATGAGAACAAAGCTATCGGTCCACACACTGAACACATTGTGCCATTCCTTCACAAATAATAGCAGTTTTATTTTAACCTTGAGAAACAGACGCAGTTTTAACTGTGAAGCAAACACCCGATTTGAATGTTATTAGACGATTGAATGGGTGTTATCAGGTCTTTAGTGAAGGCGAGTAGGGGCCTTCGCTACCTGCTGGTTGGCCAGTAGGTTGTTATCAGCCCTATAGCTATATTCACATGTGCCCTCTAGTGGCCATACACAATTCCGAAGGCAGAAGAGACATTGTGGATTGTGAAATTGATGGTGGAAGCAGGGACGTTTATAAGATGCGATAACAACCTTCTCAACCAGCCAGCAGGTGGAGTGGGTCCCTACTCACCCATTTTATGTAAAATTTTATGTTACGTATGCTGGGATGCAGATTATGTTACTTTGGACAGACAATTTAAGTAAGTCTGTATGCTAAGCTAAGCAGATCCTGGCAGTAGTGTCATATTTACCGTACAGACAGTGGCATCAATCTTCTCATCTAACTCTCAACAAGAGAGTAAATAAGTGTGTTTCCTATAATGACAATTCATTTTTTTTTGTAAATTTTTAGATGCCTTAAATACTAAATACTTTTTCTCCAAACGTTTACTACTTGCCAGTTTCATGGAAACAAAAAAGAAGAAATTCTCACATATAAATGGAGAAAGACATCAGGATTTCAGTGACATTTCCTTTACTTTTCTATCAAGTATAAAACCTTTAACTATTAACCAATATGAATGTTGACGTCATTGACTTTCCGAGCATGCCCTCTGTTTTCCCTTTCTGACCGCACGCCGGCCTGCCCCTGACCTAATCTGACCTACGCTCTGTCTTTGCCAGTTGCTGCATCCTGGCCTTTGCCCTTTGCACATCCCGAGACACTTCTGGATGCTGTTTCTGGGGGTTGAGAGCATGTTCGTATTATGGTGAGAATGTGGTGGTAAGCTTTATTTAAAAGAGGACAATATCACTGTCACCTCTGAGCTGAGTCTAAGCAAAACAACACAAGAGTCAAACAGATGCCTGCAGAGTTCAAGACAACAATACACGTACAAAAACCTGCCAGTGAAGTGTTTCTTTGACAAAATCTTCAACAGTTTCACATAGAAAAAGCTCAGTGAAAGTAAGTGAATGAACTCAGTCTCCATGTTAACTCTATCAGGTGGTTAAATGTGATGTTATGAAAAATGCATATCCCCCGAGCCCGACTGTGTCTAACTTATGACTACTTTTCAATTTGTTGCACATTTAACTTTTGCATCCATCCTTGTTTATGACTCTTTGAAACCCGTCTCCCAGGAAATATGTTAAAATACTACTAATTTGTTTTGCCAGATATGTTTTGAAGGAAACGTAATGGCCTGCCTGGATTATGAGTAGTGGCAAGAGAGGGCTTTCCAGCTAAATGTTTTTGTATGTTTATGTGGCACACTGGAGATGGTCGGGGTTGGTGTACAAACTGAACTTTGTCACCAGAGATGGTGGTTCACATGTTGTGTTTGGCTTCCTTGGCAAGAGAATTTCAGGCGATCTTTTGAAATGTCACAAGAAAGTTATTTATAATCATATTTTTTCAATCACAAATAGACTAGGTTATGGTGTCATTTGTCAGAAGTTGGGGCTACAAGCTACACATGGCTGTAATCCAGCAGTAATGAGGTATCTCCGTTTTACAAACTGTACGTCAGTTTACTTCCTGTTCAGTATACAGTAATGTTAGCTTAGCCTCAAGTGTGTGTTAAGCTCTGTGGATTTTAGCTCAGTCCGTCTTTGCTTTTCATTAGTTTTTGTTTCTCCTCCGTCAGCTTTCAGTCTAACGTTAGCTAAGCTGTGAATCCACGCTAATGTTGGTGCTATTCTGAGTGACTAGCTAATGTCGCTAATGGTTATCTAAGCTAGCTAGCTAGCAGAAACGGCTAATCAGTCACGTGAGTACGCTATGTCTTGACATTGTCATTGACAATTTTTTCGACAAATGCAAGAAACACATGAAAAGAGTGTACTTTTTTTTTTTTTATCAATTTGCCTTTTCCATTCAACTTTTCAAACGTTAAAGTTCAAATGTGCGAAAAATATGTGAAGGGAAAAACGGCTGGTGACAACAAAAAAAATCTGCTTTTGTTGCTGTGAGTGGATTATTTATTTGTAAAACAAATGGTAATGTTTTGGTATTTTGAAGATAAAAACATAATTTAGGTGGTGTTATGTTTCTCTCAGCAGTATATAAATGTAATTACTCGGAGGCATGTAATTCATAGCTTCTGTTGTTATTTTGACATGAGTTTATCTGACAAATCCACTGTGATTCCACTCTGAAAAGCTTATATTTACATACTATAACAACATCATTGTTAATCATGTATCAACCTGTGTAATGTGACACCTTCCGAACTCATGACAGATGCAAAGAAAAGGTGTGTGAGCTTTGTGATTGTCGGGTTGCTGGTGTGATTCTCAGGATTGACGTACAATAAATTACTCACCTGTCCTCTAAATTTTTAAAACTCGAGCTTGACAGTGAAATGCAGCATCTTACATGTTGTGTTTGCGAACCATAAACCTGTTTTTGAGTTACAATGTGTTCTAAAAAAGTTTGTTCAATCTACGACTCTTCTTGAAAAACGTATATATTCACAAAATCTGGACGGTGCAGATAAAGTTGAGGCTGTATGTTTGACTCTGTGTGAGGCCGGCCATGCCACTCATGTCAGTGTGCCACTCTGACTCATGGTGGTGCCTACAGTGGGGGAGGGACACCCAGGAGCTCTGATACTGCGAGTGGGATGAAGTGTTTTCTCCCCCTACTGACTGAAAAGCTGTCTGGTATTTTCACTGGAAATTTCACATAGATGCACATGCAAACACATTCATTCATCTTGTGGTTTTATCAGACAGCAGAACCTTTAGAAATTTCAGGAACACACGGTTTTAATGATGTCAAATTATTTTATTGAAGGGATACTTCACTGCCAAATTACTCACTGTGAGTTACCTTGAACTCTTGAAGAAAACAGTTTTTCTCCCGTTCCTCTAAGCTGAAAGAATCCGGAAACGGAGAACACACTCTCACAAAAGCAGGTCTGAAATGAACTTTTTTTTATCTTGCCTGCCACTGTGACAGACTGGCTATTTTATCTGCTACTTTTCAAATTCATGTACTAAATGAATTAGTGAGATCCTTTCACTTTAGGAAAGAATATTTTCATTTTATGTTCAGTAAATTCACACGAAAACGTGAAATGTTACTAAATGCATTTACTCAAGTACTAAAAAGTTTTATGTATGTGTACTTTACTTAATAATTTCCATTAGGCACTCAGATGTATTTATTTATGTATTATTTATTTTAAAGCTTAGTTTCTATGTTTTTAGTTACATACTTGAAGAAGTTACGGGTTGCTTTTTTTAAACAGGCCACATTAGATTTGCCTTTTATTTGTTGGCTGTCAAAAAGTTAAATGCGTCTGTTAAAGGTTTTTTTCTGATTTACTTATCAATTTATAGAAAAGTAAAAACAGAAATGCAAAGCATAACTTACAGAATTATTTATCAAAATAAATGCATCATTTATTTTTTAAAAACTCCATAAAAAACAAAAATCACTATCTTATTCTATAAATTCTAATTAATATTTTATTCCTTAAAACTTTGTGTGAGTTTTTGTGTTTCTGACTTCGCAATATTTAAATGATCTGCATGAAGTGCTTTAATAACAATTAAAAACTGGAGTTGGTCCCTTTAGGAGACCAGACTTTAATATATCAAAATATAATTTCACCGCTTCATTAAGCAATAAAAACAGGAAAACCAAAAAGAAACAATCCAGCGAGTCCCCAGAGTTTACCATATCAAATTTACTGTTAACTCCAAGACTGCACAATGATTCTGTTTGAAAAAAGTCACTGATTTATCATCACTTGTACATGACCTCTCTGTTGACTGATTATTGATGAAAACGAGAAAATTATCATTTATTTTAATGTTATTAGACCTCCAGCTTGCAAACGCCCTCCATCTGTGGAAATGTGTATCAATTTGTGGACACTAGTGTACGTTAGGAAATATAAAAATATAATTTATTTAATCAGGAAGTCACATTGACATCAAGATCTAATTTAAAAGCAACACTAGTACATAGAAAATACAACTAAAAAGTAATGATAATGATAATGACATACATAGAAATATAGTTAATAAAATGGTATAACTTCAAACTATTTGAGTTTTTTTTTTTTTTTTTACAAAAAAGCAAAGAAACGATAATAAATAACAACACAGACATACATAAATAGTTAAAAATCATTTTAAATTATGACAAATGATTTGTGATTAATATTTTATTGTTTTTTTATATTAACATTAAACATAAAATAATGTAAATCTCAAACTATCTGATCACACTCTTTCCATGTAACCCTTATTGACCTTTCATCTATTTTTTCCCCCCAAATACACATTTTAGTCCATCACACATATTTAAAAGTGTAAATATTTTTTGTTTTTCAGGCGTGTTGGACTTCGCAGCTCCCTGTGAACTCAGACCAGGAGTCAACAGGATGATCCCAGTTAATACTTTCACCCACTGTGTGTGTTGTTACAGGTGAGACACAGAAACATGAGCATGAAATCCCTCCATGTCTGATGCAATAATATAATGTTTCTGTATGCACGTAAACAAAGTGAGTGCTCTCCGTCGCTGCACTCCAGAACATGTGCAAACAGATTCAGCTCGTCAGCAGGTGTGAATATGCATTTAGAGAAAAGCTCTCATCTAACTACACACACACACACACTCACACACACGTGATTGTCTGCCCGTGTGCACACGGGTGCATCAGTGTGTGTATGTTATGTGTTTGTATTTTGATTCTGACATGAAAAGGCACTTCCACACCCATATATTACCTTCTAAAAATAAAGTCATGACGTCAAACAACAGTTATTTCAGTTGGTCAGCTCGCGTTTCCCCCCTCCCCTCTCAAAATATACTCAATAACAACAGCAACTTTCAGCTTTAAAAAAATAAAAGAATCAGAATGTTTCTTAGGGATAAACACGTGATAGTGTATCTTGTATTTATGATCATATACTGCAAGAAATAACTCTTTTCTAAACCAGCAAAAGTCAAATAAACACCTTGAATATGACCTTTTTATCAGCCCTTTTCAAACAGCATATTCTGTTATCATGGTGTTAAATTGTTCATATCATACGTCCGGCTGATTTACTCACAAAGGACGGACACGTTACTACGAGGCTGAAGTGTAGAAACAAGTTTGGGATTGTTGCCTTGATAAGTATTCACATCACATATAACTCTCTGCAGTGAGGCTTAGATATGAGTCATAGTCTAGAATGGTAGGAGGGCACATTAACAGACTGACTTTTTATTACCACTCAGCCGAAAACAAATATCTTCAACGGCTCGCTGAATGACTGTGGAACAATAATTAGGAACTGACTAATTAAAGAAATATTAGGCTGCTTATATGCATACAGCAAATACTATAAAATGTTGAATTAATCCCGGAGTCATCAGCAGGAAAGTCACCATACAGGCACATTCCTGATTCGTGGCACATAAATTCACAAAAAAGCAACTTTAAATCAGGTATTTATATTTTTTGTTATTATTATTTTGACATGAAATGTTATTTTCCATATTGGGGCTGAAATCTGTCATCGGATAATTACTAACTCTTTTTTAGTTGTTGATAATATCAATTATTTGACTGATAAGTATAAGAAAATTAAGCTCTAAAAACCCACCTGCCCACCAGTGTGTACGTTTTTTTGTATTTTAGCCACATGTTTCTGTTGTAAGCTGTAATGTTTTTGGTCTTCCTGACACTTCTCCTTCTCCAATTCCTAATCCAGGCAGGTGGTTTTTAAGAAGTCAGACTACACGACATCTTCATGACGTCACAAGGTAAAAACAAAGCAACTCCAGTAAAAAAAAAAATGCCAGTAAATCCGGACATAATGTCAAATATATTTAGTGTAAAATACATAACAAGATGTTATCCTGATTTTACCTCTTATATGGTATATTAACAACCTGTGTTAACATTTTGAATTCTTCACTGAGCGTGACTGTGTCTTGAAAGTAAAAAAAAAAAAAAATCTAACTATGTTTTTTTGTGTGTCTTTGGGTTGCAGAAAATGAAGGTGAGGTTGTGTGGATAAAAAATGATAAAAATCAGGCATGGTAAACATTTTTTATTGTGCATATACAGGCAGAATGAAAGGTATACAAAGAAGAATTTCACAGCAGCCAATGAAATTTAATCAATATTGCTGATCCACCAATTCTCCTCGATCGCCTCAAACCCTCTCTGCTGTCCGATCCCTGTGAGGATTGTCACCGGACGCCACTCCTGATCTGCTGCCCGCTCTTTCTGTCACACCTTAAATCTGGAAAGCAACACTGAGTGTGATCACGAGGACTTTAAGGTGGAGGAAGTCCTGCTGCTGACTCCCTGAATGAAAAACCTTGAATAACACAGAATCCATAACAGAAAAAATGATCTCAACTAAGGAAGAATACAGAGAAAAGGAACATTTTCAACGACTTCACTCACTTTCAGCTGAAGTATTGATGGAAAACACACAAATAAATGTTTAACTTTAAGACTTCAAATACAGGTGTCACCTATTTATGCATACATGTTGCTATTAAATTAGTAAAAATATACTTTAATACAACTTCAAGGTCAAAGTGTTGTTATTAAGGAGATATGAAAGCATCAAACATGCATTTTCTCTTCAGTTGCCGTCTCTTTTGGCTCATCGTAGGCAACATCGTGTTGCTTCTTTTATGTTAACTCTGGAGTCAGTCTCAGGAGTTGCTTTGGGAAAATAACTGACGATGTCCTCACTGATCAATAAGTTACTCACAAACTTACCAAAAGTCTCCAAAAACTTTAACTGACTCTCTCATTTAGTGCTCCACAACATTGTTAACATCGTTTTAAACTCTTAATAAGTCCGTCTCTATTTTTAGAAAACTGTCTGACTGATTTATGTCACAGTGTTCTAAGAAGAATTCAAGACT
>CAFUXE010003153.1:195431-236537 GCA_903364295.1 Serranus cabrilla | reverse complement strand
AGCTACAGCAGGAGAGGAAGTAATAACTCTTAATGTTGGGCACTTGGGAGATGCACGAGGCCTCATTATCTCCCTAAACGCCTCAGGCTTTCCGATGTTCTCACCTTACACCCACTGCTGACCTATGACTCACCAGCCCCTCTATCCTCATAGTAAACCTTTATTACATTACCTTAATCGCGGAGCATCATGTTGGGAGGTTGGAGGGCAAACCTCCGGCTCCTCATCATTTATCATTTCACCCTCTTCTTATAAATGACGTAGGCATGACTTGGGCCGGCGCCAGTTGGTGAAATACTGCACATGCTATGCATTCTTCCAGCGTGATGTACAAAAAACAACCAGTTCACTTTTATTTAGATTCACCAGACTGGTTTTGGTGTTGGCTGGCGTCCCTGCGAGACAAAACACAGGGCTGTTTAGACACTGACGTCACTCTATTGAGATAATACAGTGACTTCTGTCAGAGGGCTGGTATGTCTCTGTTCAGTAACGACGGTGATGTAAATGTAAATTTGTCAGGAAGCATCTTCACCCTAGAGAAAAAACTTCAAGGTTTACAAATTCAATTTCTGTTGATTTCAGCCAAGTGCTGTAAATACTATTATTGTGTCATTTAGGTTAGTCATTCAGTTTTTGGATCAACAGTTCGACTTTTTTTTTAGAAAAACCTGATAAATGTATGAATTATGCAGTTTGCTCCGATACTGTATGGTCACAAAAGGGTTATTTTTTCGTGCAAAACATCACTTACAAGGCAATTTGAGTAGAAAAAAACACTAATTACATTTAAATGTTTTTGACGACATTAAAAAAATATCCTAAAATATGCACGAAAAATGACATTTCCATACAATGAAACTGTGTTTCATTTCATTTTCAAGGGAAATATATTTTCTCCCAGATTACAGTAGCAGTTTTAAACACATGGTTAATGTTGTGAATTGAAACAAAATGAATTAGGTTTAGGAAAAGATTTTGGTTTTAGGTTACAATAAGTAATTTAAAAAGAAACATAACCAGGGTTGAAAGGATATTTTGCAGATTCTTTTCACTGTAGGTACTTTTTAAAATAACCTGGGGATTTAGGACTTGTTTATTATTAAAGTTATAGATTATTATTATCATTATTAAGCTTACATTCATGGTTGCAGTCATATAATTACCAGTAAATCTCGAGATCTACAGTAAAGCATCATCCCACTGGAGGTTCTGCAGGAAGTCTCAGTCATGTGAGCTGCAAAATAAATGGATGAAAGGAGAAAAAAAAAATAAGATTGTGCTGGATTTAAGACAATTAGCATCAAAAAAGTGAACTCTGAATATCAAAAGAATGTGTTAAAAATATCCCAGAGGTTGAAATGCACCTTTATTTACTAGCAAAGTGAATCACTGTGTTGAAGCCATGAGGAATTATAACACTATCGATTTATGGTAACAGAGCAGAGGCTCACTGATACAACAAGAGATGCAGCGATCTTTGTGGGTCACCTTAGTTGTGCAGGAGTGTGTCTGTTTCTCAGAACCAAAGGTTTTCATCTCAGCCAGAGGCCACAGTCTCCACATTCCTTATTTCCAAGCCTCACTTCTGCTGATGACTCATCTCCCCAGCCTTATTACAGGGAGCAGCGCTCGCTCTCCATCGTCGGACTACAGGATTACTTTACTGCACACACCTTATAATGAAATGGAGAAGCCGATGCAAAAGGCAGAGCGGGGCGACAAATTGATTGTAAACTGTTTCTGAATATCTATTTACACGGACGAGGGGTTCTGATGTCATGAAGAGGTAGATTTACTGAAATTTACTGAAAAGGTAAATTTACTCTGGCTGTGAAAAAAATGCTCAGTAGATCTTATAGATGACGGGAGACATAACGTTTTAAAATACCTAAAGCAGGTAGTCAAATCAATGTTCCAACATGTAGGGGTGGTGCTATTATGGGACTGTTGTTTATATTACTGGGATCATAAATACGGTAAATCAATGTGAAAAGCAGAGGTGTTACCCACAATGCTCTAACTCTGCATCAAATGCTCACATTTTAGCTTACATTTTATTTCTAAATATCAAGAGATTTTAAAGGATTTCTCTAACCTTAACCACACCTGGAATTAAATTGTATAATATGCACCCAACATGTGTATTATCGCCTTAACACACTTCTGTGTGAAACAGTGGTATGTTTTTTTGTGTTTTTCTTTAAAAAAAAACCAAAAAAAACAAAACTGAGCTGTCACAACCACGTCACTTCCTGAGAGCCTCCTTGCCGGTTGGAGACCGGGGTGTAACCATGGTAACCAATGACACCTCAGCTCTACTGACATCTGAAAGGAAGCATGATGAACCTCTTGAGTTTTTGGTTTTTCTTTGGAGTACGTCAGCCATAAAGACACCAAAGTAAATTCCTTGTATGTGAAATCCGACAG
This sequence comes from Serranus cabrilla, assembly GCA_903364295.1. Taxonomy (NCBI): domain Eukaryota; kingdom Metazoa; phylum Chordata; class Actinopteri; order Perciformes; family Serranidae; genus Serranus; species Serranus cabrilla. The sequence goes on along the minus strand of CAFUXE010003153.1, from coordinate 234,107 downwards.
GTCATCACAGTTGTTCGTAAACAGTCGCTCATCTGCACATCAAGCAGTTATGGAGCATCTAATTGGAGTTGTATTTCTGGTCAGCTGATGTTTGTCCAATATTCACTGTCTTTTAGCTCTGTTTTTGGTCTCCACCGACTCCACCAAGGGAAATATCGGGCTCTGTAGCTGAACCAAGAACCAGTTATGTCAGGGGCTGGGGGCGGGGTTATCGTGACCAACACCGCAAACAAAAATGCATAATATTCATTTTATTTTATTTGTTTGAATGCAATTTTATGGATAAGGGCTAGTGCTAGCGGGCTAATTTTAGCGGGCTAGCATTATCGTTCAACAAAGCTAGCATTAACATCTTATGTTTAGTGTTAATGAGAACGTAATCGCCATCCAGCTGTGTTTGGATGCCAGTGTCGGTTCCCAGAAGCAACATTTGTAAAGAGTCAATTGTTGTTATTGTAGTTGGCGAGAGAGCGGAGACGTATAAGTTGAACCAACTACGAAAGAGGTACATGAGAGCCGCGGATGGACAACTAACCAGTGAGATAAAACTCAACATAAAGTTCCAAAAAGTAGAGACAAACTGTTGCTGTCGGCTGGTAATTCTGTGTGTTGTGTCCAATTTTGTTAATAGATCTTCCAAAAACAACCAGTGGTTCACACGCCCTGCACCTGCTTGTACCAAATAGGCACAAGTCCGAGTCCAAGTCTGAGCCATCAAAGTGCAAATCCAAGATCGGAAAGATTGGGATTCAAGTCCTACTCGACTCTCCTTGCTGTGAACAATGCACATTGTCATTGTCATATAATAAATACATATTTTTTATTGCACACCTTATCTATACTGTCACAAGAAAAAACATTGATTTCAACAGTCTGGAAGGCACAGACTCACGACGCCGTCCTGCCGATAGGCGCGTAATATCAGAAAACATATTTTGTTGTTTTAATTTGGACAACTTGTTGCCAGAAACTGACTCCAGTGTGATGATTAATATATTTAAGAGCTGTGTGTCTATCGGCGTGTTTTGGAGTTCTTCTGCCCTCTAGTGGCCACAAATTGATTATTGCAGCTTTAAGTGTTGGACTCATCATCTCCATGGCCACTGTTAAAATAACACTGCTGAAACTCGTGTCCACATTCTCTGAATTTGTCCTCTGCTGTCCACTCTGTATACATCTATAATTCATGTTATATACTAGCCAGACACGAGAGAATTTAACTTTTCAAATATGCTTTAAATATACTGTTGACTGCTGCCTGTGCAGGCTTTATCACCTTGTTTACTGTATTCTCTTTATTTATCACCAGCACATGCGTAGGGCCCAGTATTTTCAATAACCCTCATTTTTCTCTTCCTTTATGATTTAATCAGTGAGTGTTGGCAGGAGCCTAATGGCAAGGCCAGTGATGAGTCAGCCAGGCTGCAGTTTTGGGAGCTGGAGGTGAGAATAACACTGAGGGGAGGAGGAACGCAGGGACAGAGAAAGAAAACACAAGCAGAAAGAAAGACAGGGAATGAGGGATACCATTGTGAATAACACTGAATTTGGAAACAGGTTTTTTTTCCCTCTAGTAGTCATACAGCTTAAGAATTGTTGGAATGCAAAAGGGCCGAGACACCTCGTTAATTGTCCTCGTTGAAATGTTTAACATCAGGATGACTGCTAACCTTTGAAATGAGCGGGTTTGTTCCATACATAAATCACATTCCAGTCCAAGGATGCCTTTCCTTAATCAGGAATCTGTGTTGGACCTGTCCTCACGTGTTATCAAAGCAGCTCTACTTGTAATATAAACGTAAATGTTGTTGAAAATGTTTCCTCCAGGATGCATAACCACGTTATACACACGTATACCTCGTATCAGCCTGATTGATGAGCCAGACCTGCAGCATTCCTTTCAAACGAATACCGTTATGACAGGAGAGCGTGTTTAGTCCCAAGCCTGAGGTCTTTATTTTCAACATAACGGTAAATGTAACGTTAATTATGGACCCATTTAATAGTTGACTGTATTTTCACTGCCAGAGGCATTTAGTGACATTGTTTGGGTATGACACACCACAGTTTAGACAGTGTGGTATTTTCATTCATAACACTCAAGCTATTCCTGTTACTGCTATTGAACCAGAGAAAACCAAATATGTTAGACGACATCCCTCGGCTAAAGAAGCTTATTTCTGTTTTTCAGGCCTCAGCTGAAAGGTATGCTGAATTCAGACAACGTATTTGAACACTCAATCTGTACACTGACAACAATGTAGTGCCTCAAAATAACTGTGTGTTTGTCTCTTATTTAAACATTATAGCTTTTTTTCTTTGACAGATGTTTGGAAAAACGGGTAAAATAAAATGGTGGCCGAATTCCATTTGGTTGCTTCATTTAAATTTTCCATTGTGTCAACTAGGGATGCATCCAAATCCAAGTCCGTTATTTCAGAAGGCACAAATAATGTGACAGAGATAAATATCTTTTTCATCCAAAGTTGCTTCTCCTTACTTTAGCCATTTTTATTAAAATTATGAAAGTATGAGGATGTTGAAATATACTGCCTATAAATATTAGGTTAAATTTGCCCGATTTAACGTGATTTCCGATATGAATCATTCCTTTTATCCAACAGGCAGACGGATCATTTTTATTTTACAAATAATGACCAGCACAGCAATGTGGCCACCACATTAGCTGCTCGAATGATTCGTCTTACCGTTACTTCATTCGGTTAGCTTGTTTGTGTTACTGTAGGATTTTTGATCCAAACTAACTGAACTTCCCATGCCATGATTTCCTTTACTGTGAGGCAAATATTTCCCACTCAAGCAGAGACATATGTTGACTCAAGATGAAGTATCTTTGTCCTAAATTTCCATTCTTTACACTGTTAACTGTAAGACATTGGGTCATCATTTGACTAATAATATGAAACTCATAATCCCTGCAAAAGTTTTCAAGTGTCCTCAAACGACACTCGTCTCTCTGACTGAAAAAGGGCTGAAATAGGTTGAAATAAGTGCAGAATCATTATGAGGGCAAAGACTCTCCGGCACTGTTCTTCACAGTGGAGGTGAGAGTGTGTTTCTTACTCTGCCTACACATTTCAGGGTACAAAGTCATACAATGTTCTTGGATTTTTTTTTTTTGCTGCCTTTTTACTCCTCAGTGGCCACCTTACCACCACCTCCGTGGTCGATGGTGGTGAAGCGGGCACATTTCTTGCACTTATTATGAGCAAGAACTCAAAGGTGGCTCTCAGTCATTTTCTTCCATTCCCGTGTTCACAGGTACCTGAGGGTAGCAGATGTTTGTAAATTGACTTGAATCATATGACATGTATCATACCTGGCTGCCTGTCTGTAAGAGAGATTTTTCATTGATAAAATGTCACTGACATATAGAGGTGTGAAAATCGTGTGAAAATATGTGAATTCTAATTAATTATGTATCCAAGATCTGGGGCTGAAATGTCATCATGACATGGACTGCCTGTGAGCTGACTTTCAAAGAAAAAGAGGATGACGCATGAGTTTAGGTGTTGAATGATGGTACCAAGAAATGAGGGTGAGAGAAAAAGGTTCAGCGTGTGAGAAAGAGAGGGAGCAGGAACATATCTGACCATTAGGAAATGTTGATTATCCTGCAACTTATCTTGTTATAAACATATATTACTGCAAAAACTTAATTCGGTCTCAGCTTCAGCTTTCAAGACTTTCGGAAAACAAGAAAATATTCAGCTAAACGCGTGAGACAACGCCACTAATTTCCCAGCATAGATTTCCTTGCTCCAGGAATATAATAGAAGTGAGTGTCAATATCTTACAGCAAGACAGTGTGGGCAGAATGACATAAAAAACATCTCGCCTCTTGGCAGATTTTATTATCATTTCTTGGTTTTCTTAAAAAAAAAAGAAAAGATTGCGACACTCCATTAGAGAAAATGACGTATGAAAATTGATTTCTTTGTGTGTGTGCTGTGTACCAACACAGATGCATCCCTTTACAAAAGCTTGATACAAAGACGTGTCCTTCAAGGACCTGAAATCAAGGCTGAACAGGTGTGTTTTGCAGCTCTTCCCACCTCACGGCGTCAAATATTTCTAAATTCAACACCACAATGACTTCACAGGCCTGGCTTAAAAACATAGTCACATGTACATTCAAATTTACAAAGTTATAATAATTGAATTAATTCTTTCAATGTATATTCCTCATGTTCACACACAAATCTCAAATATTTTTTTCGTTCCAGTGCACATACATTACATAGAATGAGATATTTACATTAGGAGTGCATTAAAAGGATAGTTTGGATTTGTTGAGGTGGGGTTGTTTGAGCGTTATGGATGGAACAAGCCCCGCCCTTTGATTGGTCAGGGTCGTGCCTTACATGCTTCTGGCTTAACATCCTTCTGGCCTAATGTCCATGTTGCTTAATGTTAACATTAAAAAAAGTATGGAAGGATGTTTTCTCAACTGGCTGCTTAGCTGAGGTTCAAAGTCATGGGGAAATCAAACCCCGGGCTGTGGGTTTGATTTCCCCACCGTACGGTTGTAAAACTTGTGCTTTGTTTGATTTAGTGTGGATTGGTGAGAAAATGGTTAAGATTGTTGATCGGTTGGTTAGTTAGAAAAACTAATGGTTGACAGCAAATTCGTGGTTAAGGTTAACTTATAATTCCGAGGTCCCATGTAGGTTTAATCGTGGTTAATAAACAACTTCCGAGGTGCAACCTTTGCATTTTGCTAGCTTCTTCTTTTGCTAAATGGTCTGCAGGTTCCTAGTTTAGAGAACCAAACATGCTCCAGGCAGGAAAACAAAGAAGGTTTTGCTGCTAATGTATTTTTTACCACCTAAACAAAGGCCCACCCTAAAAATGTTGTCCTGGTTTTTGTGCTATATTTGGAATATATGAATACCTCATACAACCCCACTTCAAAAATACCCTTCAAGAAGTGACCTCATCACAAGAAGAAACAAATCCAGCAACCAAAACAAAGTGACCGCAGATCAAATCTGAACTTTTTTTCCCTCCACAGTTTTGTCTGGCCCATGGGCCAATGTCGGCTCAGAAACTTTTTGTGCAGAACCTGAATCCAACATGGAATGCATCCATTATCTGCATAATCATCAGCGGACCATTTCAATACTCCACTAACAAGCGTCTGTCAGGTTAGGAACGACAACTTGTAGAAAGTTAGAGGTTGCATAGCAACTAGTGGCAACTCGCGAGTGTGTTAGCGTAATCACTGGACAACTTGGCAGTTTCATTTGAAAGTGAGATGGAAAAGATATTTTGTTTCATATGAGCACTTTTCCTTTGAGACGCTCAATTATATGCTGGCTCCTTAAATTGGCACTGGTTTCATCAGTTTTTATGAGTGTTGGATGTACGGTCAGAAAGCGCTAATCAAGCCACTTAAGATGATGATGAATGTAAATAAATAAAAGAGCAATTACAAAACACATCAAACAGCGGGGACTTTTCTCTCGGAGCTGCTAGGCGACTCTCCATGCATTCATTTTCTGAAGTTGATGCAGGTGGCTGTGGCTGCAGGCTGGACGAGGTAGCCCAGACGTCTCTACAGTCAAGCCTTCCAGTTCTTTCTGGGGAATCATGAGGCATTCCCAGGCCAGATGGACATGTAATCCTGTCAGGATTCTCTCCAAGTTGGATGTAGGGAAGTGTCCAGGAGACTTCCTGATCAGATGCCAGAGCCACCTCAAGTGGATCCTTTCAATGTGAAGAGGCAGCCGGCTAACGCTAAGCTCCTTGTTGATGTCTGCCAGTGATACCAACAGACAATCACACTCATTAGAGGCAGAGATGAGTTGAAAGATAGTATTGTTTAAACTAACCTACTAATTATGGGTTTTCCCCTATTTGTGTTGCTTTAAAGACATTACTGCCTGATATCATCTGTAGCATATTGTATCATAACCCCCCTCCAAATGTTCATAAGACCTATTAAAGAACATTTTTGCATTTTAAGAAAAGCTAAAAGAAAATACTGTACGTACACTGTACTTAACGTAATATATAGCTTAATATAATTAAGACCTCAAAGGCTATTGGAAGTAACCATATCAGAAGAGTTTCAATCCCTAAAATAAAAATGTTTCCTTTATCACATATAGAATTTGACTATTTTATGATACCAGGAGCTATCTAAGAGCTGTCTGAGTTTTACTTTTCGTGTCAAACCAAATACAGAGCTTTACAATTCTATCACATTTAATGTGGTACAACACATTTCAGCCTCTATATTTGTCATAGTAATTCATGCTATTTTTTGTCTTTGTGCGTTATCAAAGCAGACTATTGGAAGCAGTGTTGAGAGCGTGAGTTGCTAAACTCAACAGACAAGTGTATCAAAAGTATTTAGGTTGTGTGGGCATGTACGCCTTTGTGCATCTTATTCTGCAGAGTGAGAGAAGAATTCAGACCTGACACCACAGATTGGCTCAAAAAATAACGGAGCAATACTGCTATATTCATGTCTTTGCAGATGCCAAACAACACTTGACCGCGAGGGATGGACCAGGTCCTAAAGAGACACATCAGGAATTGGTGGAGACCAAAATTGGAGCTAAAAGGAAAATGTATATCAGCCTTCTATATGCCAGAGGGTTGGAAACATGGCTCCAGTTGAATGATAATGTTGTTCAGTAACTGCATGATGTGCACGACTTTAAAGGTGGCAATATGTCAATAGTGTGTTTAGCTTGTTTTTTTTAGAGTCATTGCAGCAATAAAGGTGCAATGTGTAAGACGTGGGCAGATTTTCAACAGAAAATGAAGAACAGTTTTCCCTGTCCTGTCAGTTCTGGGATTGGTCCTGACTGCCCTGAAGCAAGCACAGGAAGTCTGAACATGTCAGGTAGAAAGTAAAGGTCATAAACCCTGTGTTAGGGGACGGGACATGGTCTAAATAAAATTTAAAAAATCTAGCACAAGTACATTTTTTCCAGTGGTTCTGTTTCTGCCATCTGAAGTTGTTATCATACTCATGTATTGGACATTTTGGCTCTATTTTTGTACAGTGGGAGAGTGTAGAGCTATGTTTTCCATCTCCATACATAACCTATGACCTATTCTACAACAAATTGACATTAAAATGTAACAGCAGTGTCAATGTAGTAACTATCAAGTTGAAAGTTAACACCAAGAGTATCCAGATGCAGATTTGATGGCAGAAAGTTTGTATTTTTTGAGATTTGTGGGGGACTAACAAGCTTGAAGGAAATATGATATTGGAGAGCAAGCTCTTGAATTTGCCACATGCAGCTCAGAGAAAGCACAAATTAAATGTCACCATGCAACGTGACATCAATGTCCTGTGGAATATGTGAAATGAATAAATGAAGAGAGGGATTAAAACACAGAACTTTAATGGTAGACTCAAATGAAAATAAGGAAGGTGTATTTATCATATTCACCATTTCCTTTAAGTGGCTTTCATGATTGTCTTTGGACAAATATTTTCTTTCCTGGAGCTTCTGTTGTCAGCGAATTTCCACTCTTCCAGGACCTAAACAAACCCTGTAAAGCTTGGGTAAGAAAAAAATATTAACAGGCCAGATCTAACTCACCAGCTGCCTATTGGCGATGCCTGTTCCAGGGACACGGGAACTTGTTACATCTGTTGTCTGGGTGCTGTGAATTTTATCTGTCCACTCTTCACTATTTGTTCCTTGTAATGTGAGCCATGTAGGAATTTAAGCTTTTTATATTTCTATATGCTCATTGCAGGTTGATTTGAATAAAGTCTTAAAGTAGCAAATCAAAAACATGAGTAGCTGTAAAAAGCTAAATGGTTGGAGCTGCACAGGGCGACAGAAACGAGGAAGAAGAAGCAACAGTGCAGTAGATTATGTCTTGTGGTTTGTTTCTGCCACAGAGGCGGACATAATCACTATCAACTCTTCCTCAATGGCTCATATGGGGATCATTCTTTGGTATAGCAATCTGCTGTAAGCTTCACTGTTTCAATTTTACAGCGAAGAAAAAATGTTTTATTCTCTCATTAATCCACATAAAAAGAGCTCATGTATTATCACTTACTAGCAGTTCACAGGCCTGACTGATTGCTGTTGCATGCAGTAACGTGCGGACACACAATTTAAAGGGGCGGTAATCAATATTTGTAAATCAACAACTGATCACAACTTGAATGTAAAAGGGGTCGCTCGTAGTGACAATTACGAGTCATCAGTGGGCTCTAAATCATCTTTAGTGTCTATCAATTTACTGTTTTTCTATTTCCCACACAACATTTTACTGTTGTAGCTCATTCTCAGCGTCAGACCATCATTTTTGGTTTTGGGACGCAACTGTTATCCAGCAAGAAAGCTCTAAAAATTCACTCTGCCCAGCACCAAGCAAGTAGACAGACACAGTTAGCAACTAATTGGTGAACACAGTGAAGCATTTAGCAGCTAAAGAGACATACTTCCATTCAGGAGATGGTTGAGACCAAAACTGGAGCTAAAAAGAGTGTGTTAGCCTTTCATTTGTCAGAAACATGACTCCAGTTAAATGATAATGTTGTTCAGTAGCTGCATGATGCGCCAACATGTTCGCGATATCAACTTTAAAGGTGTGTTTAGCTTGTTACTGCTGCCCCTGATTGGACCTAAAAGAGTTTTTCTTGCAGCTTTAAAGTTCCCATGTGTATGTCATGGCTGGTAACGAACTGTAATGTTATGAAACAGTCTATTTTAGGGCTGTAACAATTCATCGAGTTACTCGATTACAAAAATTGGTCGAGGCAAAAACTCTGCCTCGAAACGTCGTTAAATTCCGATGACGCGCAGCGATCTGATTGTTCCACACGGACCGTTGTTAAGGGAGCACACATTCAAACATTCTGAACTTAATTGGCGCGATGGCGGAGAGTCGGAGAAAAGAGAAACGACAGAAAATATCAAAAGTTTGGGATCATTACACACTAAACACCGAAGGCAACAAGGTGGTGTGTAAAAACTGCAAAGCAGAGCTCGCTTACCACAGCAGTACAACATCGATGATTCAGCACCTGAACCGTAAACATCCACATTATGCGGTTCCGCCAAGCGGTGCTGAAGGTAACGTAGCCTCTTTACATTGATGGTCGCTGATTTTAATCACATAGCCTACTGTATTTATAACGATGTTTTGATTCGGTTTGACTTGATATGATGTTTAGCGTTGATGTGTTTAATTAGTAGACTTGTTCATGTTCAATTGCAAGTATAGACGAACAAAAGAACCTCTTCACACGCACGCATGCACCCTAATCTTGTCTCTCACTCTCCGTCACGCACAGCATGCATGCACACATACACAAACACACACGCACAGACAAGTTGCTAGGTTACCATACCAAATAGGCCTCCCAGAGAAAATTATTTGTTAGTAGCCTAATGGTAAATGCTGCAGGTGTAGAAATCTACATAAAACAGATATTTACTTTGATGTCAGTGCTACATTACAGCATGACAATGATAATAATAATAATAATAATTTCATTTGTATTGCACTTTTCATAAAAAAATATCCGATTAATCAATTGATAAAGTGCTAGATTAATCGATTCCAAAAAGAATCGATAGCTACAGCCCTTGTCTCTTTGCTGCAATCTGTAAATCTTGCAAGATGAAATGCTGCCCCCTATTTTTTGTAGCATGTGGCCAGTAATTACGCACAACTCACTAGTCATGTTACAATTACTTATTTTAGGACAAACTAACTAATTCAAACTGACTACATGACATTTTTGTGTGTAACTCTCTGTGTGTGGGGTGTGTTAATCTATGCATAAAGACATACAGAATGTTGTGTTGGTGCATATTATGCATTTTTTTAGTCTGCTTGCTCATGTGTGAGATTTTGTCAATATAAGATAAGATCCAAAGCTGTTGCAGAGAAATAACCAGCAAATGTGAGAACTAGCTTCACATAACCTTGTGTGCAGTAAGGCACTGTGTAGATGTGTGTGTATGTGCTGTGGGTGTATGCACTTGAGTTGCATGACGCAGATTGTCAATTGTGAGAGCAACTACCAGCAATGTTGTGGAGAAAGAAAACAGAGGAGCAGTCGTTCTTGTGGTTGCAGTTATGAAAGACGCCTGGTTAAAGCATGCAAAGCTCTCTCTTATTGTAAATGTGCAGTTGATTAAGCTACTATGTCGTATATATGCCACTGTGGTGCAAAAACAACAAAACGTTTCACTCCTTACTTTACAAGGCTCATGCACATTTATTCCCTCTTAGCCCCTCTGCGTTCCTTCACTTCATGATTCCTTTATTAACAGCATCTCATCAAACACACAAATGCCTAGAGGTCTTTGGGAAAGCCTTGCTTAACTCTGCTGGCAGAAATATGTGCGCAAGAGAGATCCAGTGACGTGATTCAACCCTCTGATGTCTTTCATGGAGGACATCGGCTGAGAAATTATTAATTAGTTTTGCACAAGAGTGGTAGGCAGGAAATACTATCAGCTATACTTAGGGCTATAAACTTTGGCTCCTATAGAGTGGTATGGTTTCTCTCAATGGACAGGAGGTCTTGTTTACAGCTTTTATATTTAAACTGTATATTCCTGTCCATTATATCACCGTAATGGCTTCCAGTAATGTTATTTATTTGCATAGCACTGCAAGACAACGTGGTAGAACGGACACAATGATACCTGACTGAGAAAAGTCAATCAATGTCAGTTTCCATGTGGCAAATGAAATAAAGGAATCGAACTTTGAAAAAAAAGTAACTTCACAACAACAAAAGCAGCAGTGAGTCATGCAAGTCAGCTAATAAGATGTCTGATAAATGGTGATATAAAGGTTTCAAAGTAACAAGACGGAGTACAGATTAAAGCTCACCAACAGAGAAATAAACGCTGTATTAACTGCTCCCACACATAACTCATTTAGCTTCTTTTAAAAGAATAACATGCAGCTGATTGTGATAGAACAGCACGCGGGTGGAAATTTCCCTGCTTCTGACTCGCCTCAGTCTTGTCGCTGTACTGCAGTTATTCATTTCGAACTGTGCCGGGTATAGATTGGCAGGGGGAGGTGTTTGATTAGTGCTAACAAAAAAAGTCTCACTTGGATACAAAAACTTGCCCTGACCTGATGACTGTTAGCGAAGGTGCAGCTTTACTTTTTGACCACATCGACTAAACCCTCTTATAGTCCCTGAAACATTTTTGCTTCGCCGTCATTGCTCTTATAGTATTGTTTTTGAAGACGGACGCAGTTAGCAACCAAGCGACAACCACTCAAGCTTTAAAGTGAAGCAAAAAGCTGCAGTTCTTCAAATAGCCACTTGAGGCTGGCTCAAAAAGCCAGTTAGTCCTGATAGACACGTGTTTACAGCCGTGTGATATAAAAAACAGTTCGGTTTGTACAGCTAACTTCCCATTTCATAACAATTGTGCCAATTTTAACATATCGCCCCCATTTAAATGATATTAAGGCTTAACTTTCTGCATAATTAAGAGCATGGATGCTTTGAGTGACAGGTGGCTGCCCTCACAGGTGGCTCTCTGCTGCATTCAGACCACCTCAGCTCACCCCGCTACACCTCTTTGACTCACTTTTGGGAGTTATGAGGAGACAGGCACTGCCGAGACGGCCTTTCAAGATGAAACCTATGGTTGAAGAAATCCTAGTTGGGACGCTGTGTGAAAAGTAAATAAAACCAGAATGCATCAAATTCAGAGTGTGTATTTACAAAAAAAACAGTTCAAATTGATAAACTTGTTTATACACAGTTCTAGATTGGATGCATTCTGTATATATAATATATATTATTTCTGCTCAGACAGATTTCCAGCAGAAAAGGTTGTTAAACAATGATGGCCGTCCTTTGTTATTGTTTTAATCGAAGGACCTTTTGTGGCAGAAATTACTGTGTTTTTAAAACACACACATCTAGGATTTTCTATATTTACTCTTCCCAAATTCACGATATTTTAAATTTTTTTTGTCTTATTGGATTTCACTACACATATCGGTTGTGAATGTGGCAAATCCTATCCTGAATTTATCAAAGGGGTGCAGATTCAGCAAATATTGGCAATCCAACAGACACAGGTAATAAGAAATGAAGAGGACTGTATCATCAGAAACACGCCTCTCGCTTGAGTCCGACAGTGATCGAATCATGTTAAGCAAAATTCAGAACAACTTTTCTTGAGTACGTATAACCGCTGCTTATCGTACACATACTGCTGCAGCAGCACTATGCTACAGTGCTGCACTGCTGCTGCTCCGTTACACAGCTCAGCTTTCTCCTCCCACTTTGTTCCCTGATGCTGGATTGCAGAATCAGTACGAATTTCCGATGAAATGCCGGCAGAGCTCGTTACGGCACTTTAGCGGGAAGAGTCTGGAAGGCATTAATGTCTCACACAACTTGATTATGGTGGATTTAAATAATGTACTTTCTTAATGCTTATTCTGTTCAGGGTCATAGGTCCTGGAGCCTTCCCCAGTATAAGTGAACAGGAGCGTCCAATGGATTGCGAAAAATGCACCCAGAAAGGCTTCAGCCTGCTGGCGTATTTGAACCCAGAACCTTCTTTCTGCGAGGCGACAGGGATAGCTGCTGAGCCACCGTATCATCATTAACCTAATGTGTTTATCATAAAGGTTAAATTGCATTATGCTGCCAAGCGAAGCTGACACATTGAGCATAGTTAGAACAATTTGCAAATGAACTGAGATTCAGAGTCCAATTTCAGCGTACCAAAATATTATTATACAGTGACGGGTTGCTTATTAGCACATGAATAATATCTAATTAGCCACTTCAAACACATTTTAATGCTCTTAATTATATTAAATTGAGTTTGGCTGGACTGTGTTGCCTGTTGCTTGTCAGTAGAAATTCAACATCGTTCTTGGATAAATAAATAGAAAGGAAGCAGCTTTGATAACCTGAATCTTTTCCAGGCAAATACTGTATACGTAATGTACAGTATGCGTAATCTATACATATATGCTGCCAGGAATTCACACGCACACACACACACACACACACACACACACACAGAGTCTGTGATCCTATATTTTGTTTGCTGAAAGTGCTTTAACAGCAGCATATAAATAGGCTCAGAGGAGTCAGAATCTTTAAACAGCTCCTTTACAAGAAAATGCTTACAGTGCGATGCTTTGTTCAAATCTTCATGTACTTTTATTCATCTTCACATCATTAGGCCAGCTGTTCAAAGCGAGCATGACTGACGCACAGTAATGTGCGAGCAGCGCCTGAATTGGTTGATTGCTATATTAATAGTAACATGTTTTAGTGATTGTGTCCACGTTTTTGGAGGGTGTGGTGACTCATATCTTGTTGACATGGAGACCAAAATAGCAGCCAAATGGAAGAGGACATTCAGTCTACCCTTGAGACTTTGCACGATGGTGAAGAAAATGGAGAGAGAAAGATAGAATGAGAGGAGTGACAGAAGGAGAGAGGAGAGGAGAGGAGGGCTTAGAGAACTATGAAGGTTTGTGTTGTATAAGCCAACGGTGAGTCACACTCACCGTTTGAATCTTGAGAACTAATAGAAAATCGTTTGTTTTCTCTCACTAGGGAGTGGGTTAACTCTGCAAGGACAAAAAAGGAAATAGGGTGATTTGAGAAACAAGAAGGAGTTGTCTTATGCAATGCATGTCAGGGTCACTGCAGAGTGACACAAGGATTTGGTGCACAGAGTGCATTAAATGCACTTGCAGGAGGTCAGGTGGGGTTCTGAGAGGTAGGAGTTTTACTGTGTCGTTACACAGCAATGTGTCAACTCTGCAACAGATTTCACTCTGATTGCACCATTTACAGGTCAGAGGCAAAACATTGTTTACTGGATGGTAATGACCACCTGATAATCAGTCAGTTGTTCAATATTCCTTCCAGCCTCAGATCAATGGATTTACCTACAATTTTGCAAAAATGTTAATGGTCCCCACAGGAAAAATGTAAATAACTTTAGTGATCCTCTGGCTTTTTAATGACAAAATACCTGCAAAACCAGTCAAATTCGTACCAGCCTCACCTGCAGCTAAGTGCATTAGCATGCTAACACTAATAAACATGTGTTAAGTGCTAAGCATTAGCATGAAAGCATTGTCCTTGTTAGCATGTTTACATTAGCATTAGACTCAAAGCACCACAGTCTTGTCAAATGCATTTTATTTAATCAAGAATTCAGAATATGTTTCAATATTTATGCTTGATTTTTGCATCATTGTTTAGTTTATCTGATGGATTAAAAATGTATATTTGGTTTCCCGTTCAGCCTAAGGACTTGGTTCCTAACCTGGGGTCAGAATCCCAGTATCAACAAGACGCAACCAGAAATTACACAGTATGATTCTTAATGTGAGACTATTTCATGGGATTTCAACTTGAGAAAATGTGATATTTGTCCAGTTTATTAGACAGCTTTTATATCCATCCGTCAGTAGTAAACAACCAACCAAGATGGCATTTGCTTTGTCAATAATTTCAGCCCAAACACGTAACAAACTTGCAACCTTTTAACTGATTTTCATTCCCCACCCCCCTACGTACTGCACTGTTCAAATTACACCACTGTTTCTATTCATTGTCTAAACCCAGTAGACTTTGTGGGCACACAAAAGAAAAGCAGCATGGTTTTCTGGTGCTCCATCAATTGCAAATGTAGTCCCACAATGAACAGGCAGGATAAGCCAAACCTCGCCATCAGCAGGACTTTCAGATTGAGAGGTTGAAAATTAATCTGACAGCATGCTTTCAAAAGACAGCCTGGAGCTACAGGGCACACACGGGCTAATATGTTTCTATGTTTCTCTTGCCTCTGTGGTTTTCAGTTATTATGTTTTGGGACTGTTTGGGCAGAGTTTCACACTGTGCTGCTCTTTGTGGCTAAAAAAGCCCACATTTAATTTATCATCAACTGGGGGTTTGTCTTGTGGTAGATAGGAATAATTTGTACTGATAACAGATTGTAAATGTTTTATTGCCAGGGAATGTGCCAAGCTAATTTATTTCAAAGCACAGATAATTAACAGTAAAAACAACAACACGTCTCAAACAACAGTAAGGTGCCACAGAGTGTTTTAAGTACAAATTATTAATTACAATCGAAATAATTAATGATTTCAAGAAATTTAATTGCGGACTATTTTAATACTTGATTAAGAAAAGTGCCAAAAAAATCACTTGTTCTTATTACTCAAATGTGAATATTTGCCAATATTGGCTGTTTAAAAAAAAATCCTCTATGATGAGTAAATCAATTATTTGGAGATTTTGGACTGCTGTGATGGCCATTATTTTTATATTCTATGACTGTTTTCTGACATCAATAATTAAAGAATGAAGTCAGTTGCTGCCCTATTATTAAAAAACTGTCAACACAGACTCAAATTACTTCTGCCAAAGACGTCATGTTTTCATGTTTGTCTGTCAGGATTATGGAAAAACTATTGGCCGAACAACTGGTCCAAATTTCAGGAAACTTGATGAAAGGGGGTTGGATTGACCGAAGAAAAACCTTACATTTTGGAGCACAAATACCTTTCACCTTCAGTTAATAAGCAGGACTTTGCAGTATTAATGTTGGTGTTTATGGTCCCAAGTAATAGTCTCAAGTCTTCTTCAATAAAACATGCAGTTCATTAAGTAAATTATGGTCCCATTTAGAGTAAAATAGGGTGCTACAGGAATGAGCTCTTAAAACCCGCAAGTAAGTTAGTATTTTAGTGCCATGGAGTCTCTGCTCTCAAACTCAATGAGGAATTTGAATGGGTTTTTGAGTAGATGCCTGAAATAAGGTATGTGGTGAACACAAGCTTAAGAGATGTTTGTGTTTTGTTGACATGAAACACGTTAGTTAATGCCCCCTCTTGAGAATTTTGTATGTCCTTAAAAAGGTGGTTGCTAACAAGTAGCTAAATGAGACGACAGTGGTTGTCGGGGACATTATACGACATCACGCCGGACATGAACGGCAGCCCTCTAACTAGTAACTACAGCCTCTAGTCGTGTTTTCCAGTGCTATTGCAAACTGCTGTAGATTGTAAATTATGTTAATAAACAATTTATTAGGCTAAAGATTCACTAGCTTCAAACCTTAGCTCGTCGAAGAGCATCAATTAGCTTTTACTAGTTCGGCTGCATTAATGCTTCTACCCTCATAAAAGTCTACGCTCTATGGAGTCAGCTAACGGATGAGCCTCGCTAACCAAGCGAGCTGGTTAGCCGATAACGTAACGTCCTTGCCGCTCTCAAAACCGGAGTCCAGTCCCCAATTCCATCATTTCATACAGTCTATTGTCTGGGTTGTCCGAGTGAATGGCTGTTTCAATGAAACTTTGGAGCAACATGAGTTTTACTAATTATTAATGAAACACCAGTCTTTTTAACACAAAGAAAAATGAGGAAAACTAGAATACATTGAGGGTCACGATGCGGACGGGAAACTCCATCATGTCTTTGTATCGTCAGATCTGAACACTGACAGAAATCCGTCTGATGAAGGCGCATCTTGTTCAAATGAGAGGAAACTCTATATCAGACATATGTCACCAACTGGTGAGAAACAACAGTGAGCACTGTACTGATGCTAGCATGCTCGTATACTAGAATATAGCTTGAGGGGACACTATCACAATGAGCATTTATACAGACAGAAAGGATGAATGACAGGACCACATAGTCAGATCATGGAAGAATGTAATTACTGGATATGCATTCTGCCAGATTTTAAAGGGTAATTTGGTAATAAAACGGCTTAACTTACATAAAATGTGTGCCACAATGTTCCTCCGCTATGAGCCTTTCAACAAAAATGACAACTGAAACATGTGCTCTAATATGTGAGTGGCTTCATTACCTTATAACAACCATTCTTTGATTAAAAAACCTGGAACAATTTGCCCTCTTTTGCTGGTAAGGCATTATATCCATGAGTAACTTTTAATGAGAGTGGTAGCTTTAGGCCTTAAGACTTAGACGCTTCTTTAGAGCAATTTGTCCTCCATTGCTGCTGAGGAATTATATCCATGAGTAACCTTTAATATGAGAATGTTAGCTGTAGGCCTTAATAGTTAACATTTCTAGGTCACCATGCGAGCCTCATCTATCTGAGTCAGTACGGCCCGATCCAGTTTCTATTCAGTTCCATGACCGCGGGTTTATAGTAAATGTAGTAGCTCTTGGTTGGGCGACATAAATTGGTGTAAATGACACTCATGAGCAACAACTGCACATTAAGACTTTGAATGGCTACAACTATGTACGTCCTCAAAGCCCCCTTTGACAGGCTCAAAAACACAGCAGTGTCCCAAGGTTATTTATAAAATACTGTCTGAACAAAATGACAAGTGCTTCATTACCTTGAAACGTCAATGAAGACTTCATTTTCATTAGTTCACTTCACAGCCGCGCTCTGTTTCTGTGGTCTTTTTTGCCTGAGATAGTTCTTATTTGTGTCAGATGTGGTCATCAGACAAAAGGAGCTTTATTATAGTCTGGAAATGACGAACATCAGACATCCAAAGCCGTTGAAGAAGAAGGTGATCATTGTGACCACTGACACTCCTCTGAGGACAGACAGATAGCGTCATCTGGCGTTACGGTCACACTATCTTTTACTCGCTATTAACGGTTCTGGCCTTAGCATCAAATTTTCCCTCAGGGCTTATCTTTCTTATTGAGCATCAGAGTAAAAGGAACAGCCGAGCAGAGAGAGACAAAAAGTGACAATCACTGACATTTTTCACAGCGGAGCTACGTATCTTTTATTATAACAGCACAAAGAAGTCCAACGTGACCTCAGTGGAGGAGGAGAGGCCCGTGTGATGGGCATGAACAGGAAATCAGAGAAGTATGAAAGTACACTGTTAGTCATATCAAAACAGGAGAATTAGGGGTGTATGCTGCATAGTGTCTACTTAAATGTCTATAACTGTGGGCACGATGACTGGAAAATAGAGAGACAGCTTTTCTATCTCCCATGCAGTGGGTGAGGCTGGGCAGTCGATCAAATCTTATTTTCAGTTACGATTTTGGCTTCCAACAATTATGAAAACAATCTAATCAAGACAAAACAATTATTGTGCTGCATCACTGTTTCACAATGGTCCTTTCATTTTGTCTTGTGTTATAAATCCTTTACAGATGACAGCTTATTGGGTTACTGACTGGAATATTTGGAATATAGTTTAATGATTTCTTTAAATTTCTTTTTGATTCTTTATTACTTATTGTCACCTTCCTAAAATAATGTCATATAATTATAATAATAACAATAAAGTCATTTTTGGCTAATCATCTCCTCGTGATGCAACCACCAGTTTTTTGTTGTTTTCTGAAAAACCTGAATAAATGACTTGGGCCATTATTTTAAGAGAGTGTCGTTATTATATATTGAATGTTTGCATTTGGTAGTTTTTAATGGTTGTAGAAGTGGAAGAAAATAGTTGCTCTTATTTATTTAGATCTAATTTATGTATTAGTCTTTTTTTTTTATTCAAACAAAAATGTATTTTGATTGATTTATTCAGTTGAATTAAATTCAAATTTCAAGAAAATCTGTTGTTTTTTTGCAAAAGTTTTCTACAGTCAGTGAGTACTCTTAATCATTATCTCAATATTGACCAAAAAATTATTGTGATTATGATTTTTACCCCATTCTAGCAGCTCGATCAGTGGGGGAAAAATGTTTTAATAATGGGCCTGAAGGCAAGAGAAAAAGCATATGTGTCATATGTCATAGTCAACCAAAAGGGTTTGTTGCCTTTGTCTAGACTTAGATTTTCAGATTTATAGTCGATAGAGCAATCCAGTTTTTTTAGACTTGCATCCTTCATCCCTCTCTTTGAACAGATTCACCTCCATTTTAACAAATGTAGCAAACAGCTGACTCTGAGACGCATGGCCCTCACTACCACACCACATTTGTTTAGACATTCGAACCACATGGACCCCGCTGCATGTATTTGTGAGACATGAGCAGGCCGACATTTAAGTTGTCTACCTTCACATTTGGCAGACATAAAGCAAAACTATCATTCATTAGGAGTCCGTTTCCATGCCACCTGATGGATTGATCTGTTGGTTTAAACCAACTCCTCTTTAGCTCCACTATCTGCAACAGCTAGTGATAACTGATAACTGTGTCTTGCAGTTTGGTGCTGTGGAGAAAGTGTACAGAGAGATTTGGAGCCTTTTTGATGAAAACAGCTGCCTGCTGTGGCTGCAAACAACGATTCTGAGAGAGGTGAGAGTTATTCAGTGACAGTTAAGTTACAGGCTGGACAGCTAAACAATGAGCTGAAAGAAGCTCAAATGAGGGGACGTTGGGTGTTTACTCTCTCACCCTACACTTATTATTAACATAAACATATCAATTGGCAGTTTTAATGTCAAAATGTTGCAGCTTGGTTGAGGAGGGGATAATATACTGCTTGGTAGTTTCATCTATAATACTTTCTACCTCTAATCTGTACTTCAGCATAGTTGCCTGTCGCCTTTGGGATTACTTTATTCATTAATTGTAGTTTTTCCCCCTCTATTGTCTATTTGGATGTGTTCACATCATTTCTTTTCCTTCTCTTATTTCCAGACATAAGCCTTTATTGACATCAGAGCTTACATTCGTTACACATGGTACAAAAATGCAACTCACATTTTCATTTTCCTCCACACCTCCATGTTTGAATCTTCCGTCATGTGGAATACATGAGAATATAATGTTCCCTCCACGCACAGATTGTGCTTCAGCACAGCGTTATACTCCTGGGGGGCAAAAATCATTCACACCATTGAGTGTGAATGGAAACTAGTTTGGAGCACTGAGAAAATCTAACCACTGTGGGGTAGTGTTTCTCTTCTTAAGAACTCGGCTACACCCACAACTGTGTTAAGAAAGAAACTATTATAAAAATGAATGTGCACTTCCAGCTTAATATCTGTGTGCTTTGTTGAAATATCAGGGTGAACGTTATTATTACATAATAGTGGATCTTGATTGGTGCTTGTTGGCTTAGTGGCTTTAAAGACCAGGACAAACTTTTACTGTTTGCTTTCATACTTCCTCACACCTTCACATGTGGTTGAGGGGGAAATAAAATGCTTTGTTATTTTAATTGTTTAAATAATATGTAGTTTAGTTGAAAGCATAATTCTTGAAAACAGGCTTTGGAAAACAATTTAAGAAAATACTGTTACTAGATAATACTGTCATTTAAAAAAAAAACATTTTTTTTTATTGTTGTACATTACTTTCACCTCTAGACAAGTTTGTCTCTTTGACAAAAACTGCATAAATTAATATATAAATACAAGAGGAGAGTTCTGATTTCCAATGAGATTATTTGAAGAAACACTGCCCCTCAGTGCATGTTTTCATCTATGCCAATAGAGACAGACATGATAATAATGACAGGCAAATTTACTGCTGATTCTTTTGGATCATTCAGCAAACTGATTCAATACAGAAAACAGAAGATATCCACGTGATGACCTCTGTCTTTAACCTGGAACAGTCATTGCATTTTGACCTCTTACTCAATTAGATCACAAGTAAGACAAGCTTTAAAAGGTGCAGTGTGTAGAAGATTATATTTTATTTCTGCCAGTAGACACATCATTGTGTTGTTGTTTTTTAATAAATTAACAGCATTCTCATTTTAGTATTGCTCTTACAAATACATTGTTTGGTCATTTACAGAACAAGGACTGTTTTTTTGGCATAAAAACCTTCATGTAGTGAGATCAAAGGTCATTACAGTTACTTTAAGTTATTACTTGGTATTGTTACCACTCACTGCTTAAATCTTGAAATATCTTACAGGAACGATTTTGGATATATGCTTGTTTTTCCTCATGGAGGAGGGAGTAAGTAAAAAAAAATTCCTACATGTGATTACATTGTGCATGTTGTTATCTCGCAAACTAGTCTGGATGACAGCACAGCAGTATGCAGAACTGGCTGTGTGCAGTCACAATGAAGTTGGGGTGTATTTTTCTGTAAGAAAGTATACACAAGTGTATAAGTGGAACAGCATTACTTCACTAATGCCAGTATAGAAATGTAATCTAGCTCTGCATTTCCTGGACAAAACATTAGTTCTGGGAGAAACCACTCAGAGCGACTTCCTCCACATCAGGGAGGTGTAAGCCACAGTGAGCTGATTCGACTGGCCATGATTGATGCTACACTGTAAACCACCCTGCTGATAATGTATCGCTTGAAATGCAATCCCACTTTCCATATGTGCTGCAGGTGCAGCAGTATGCCTCTGGCTACGAGAATACCAAACATAGTCACCACACCCTGTGCACCTTGTGCCCTGTCTGGTTGACTGCCCTGCCCTTTGCTCCATGCACCGTGGACTATCCCGTAATGTGAGGGGTGGAGAAGCTCTGGGTGTCAGGTGCTGTAAGAGTGACATCGTAAGTGATGTGTGAAGAAGAACAGTTTATTCATGGTGAAAATATTCGTGGGAAACAACGATGTGGTGGCAGGAGCAGGAGCTGTGTGCATCTAATGTAATTGTCTAATTGACTTGTATCTGTGCAACTACATCATTAGATTCAAACATATGCAGAAAAAGCTAGAAAAGTATGTTGCAACTCACAAAGCCAATCCAAAGCCATAAAAAACCCTGAAATCTCCAGTGCAAAGCAGTCTGGTCAGTACACTGTAAACACTGTAAAAACAACAATTCACACCGTGTCAGCCACTGAATGCTGCAAGCTAGCAAACCATGTAGGAATGCTTAATACACGTACCGTTCTGATACGCCTGCTTGTCGCCGATTCTGGTGCACAGCAGAATCGTTATCTGAGTCTGGAGGCTTAAGAATGTATGACTGAACCTCTCCAATGTTTATTCTATCACCGAAAATAGATCAGGCAACAACACTACCTCTGCAATCTGCAGATCTCCACGGCCGGCTTGCACTGCTCTCATCACTGGTCAACTTAGCAGCACAGCAGCACCGTCACTTTCTGTCTTATTTATAAGACAGAAAGTCGCATTTTTTTTCCATTTACTTTATTGTAAATATTTTCTTTTGCATATACAAGTGAGCTCTTACAGCATTTCATTGTACTTACACAATGACAATAAAGACATCTTATCTTATCTTTATCTCCTATCTTATCAGGGGTCAGTGGGGCTGAGTCCATCCAGAATTTGAGTATAAGGGAGAAAGAATAGAAGTGCTTCCTGCACCCTTTCAATTTTGAGGTTTCCTTTTTCACTTTTGGGTACGTGGAAAAACTGTGTTGTACTATATTTTACATACTTTAAAAGGTGACTGTTAAAGAATTGTGTGGTTTATTTTGGCACAAAAACAAAGGATTTATGCGAAGGAACAGAGGTGAAGCACTTCAGATGCCACAGACATAAAAAAAACATCTTTATTGGGAATTTATCACCATAAGCATCGTTTTAAAGGTAAGAATTTGAATCCTCAAAACTGTACCTGCAAATTTAAAAAACCAACATACTGCATGAATGTTATACTTAAAATATTAAGTTGATATATTCTGCGGTTCTCCTGTTGGTGGTAGTTCATAGAGTCGCTTTCACAGCAACATCAAGACATCCAGCTGTCTGTCAGACATCATGTCAGACCTGCCAAACCTGCACGGGATTAATTCAATTCTACTTATGAAGCTTTCGGCCGTCAGGATCTTCAAATCATTTGCACGGAGAGCAAAGACGTAAAAGGCCTTCGTGTTAATCATTATTCATGTTTTCCACACTGTAATTTTATATATCAGAAGGTGTGTATTTGCACAGATTTTTATGTAAGTGTGACAGTTCATTTTAACTTTGTTTTAAATGCTGTATTCCTGAATATACATAAAAGAAACCCTAAAACACAAAATAGCAGTATTGTAAACTACTAGTTCCATGCCAACTTTCTCATTAAAAACAATTAACATGTGGTCTGAACTGTTGTGGTTTCTTCTGACAACTGGTTCTCCACATTCAATAGGTCAAGTCTAGCCGGTTCGTTACAACAAGCTTGTGGTGCCTGAAGCTTCATCATTGTGCGTCCCTGTGTGTTGTGGGTTAAACGGACAAAGAGGTAATAGGTTATCCTAAAAACAACAATATACAATCCCCCTGACGCAGGAAGTGTTCGTCACTGCATTCTTCCCAACGCTTGTAGTATTTTTGTTATTACCTCCCCACTGACACAGTATGAATAGATACCTGGGGTTATCCATGCATGAATAATGTGATCTCCACTGAACTGTTTGTTGTGAATCTCCCTTGTCAAATATGCACCCAGTCAATTATCCACCTCATCAGCTAACTGATTCGTTTGGTCTAATAAAAATGTAGCAAAATGGTGAAAAATGTGTTTCCCAAAGCCCAAGATAACATCTTTAAATGTCTTGTTTTGTCCATTACTCAAAAATACTGATCTGACTGTCAGAGAAGAATAAAGAAACCAGAAAATATTCACATTTAAGAAGCTAAGAATCCGAGAATTGTGATGATTAATAGTTGGTGATAAAGAATAGTTGGTAATTTAATGGTTGATAACTAATTGATCATTGAGTAATCTTTACAGCTGTAGTTACAGGCTAGTTCCACCTCTACCACATTAAATGGATGAACACATTAATGCATAATTATGACACAGAATGGTTCATCCTCCATAATAAGTATTTTAAGTATGGTTTCATGCTAATACTTACTTTTTACCAAGGTCAAACTTGAATGCAGGACTTTTACTTGTAACATGAGTATTTCTACACTGTAGTAATGGTACTGGGTACTTGTTCCTCCACTGGTAAACATTTATGTTTTATGTAAATGCAGTGCTACATTGTCCATGCAGGACCTCCATATGTTTGCAAACTTGTGAGTGTGCAGCCATTGATAGGTTCTGACAATGATAATGAGAATGATTGTTAGTTGATGCATTTATTCTATAAAATGACAAAAGAGTAAAAAATGTCCACCAAAAGTCTACAAAATGAAGTTGCTGGCTACATATTGCTTGTTTTGTCCAACCAACAGTCCAAAATCAAAATATATTTAACATTTGAGTGCTTTTTTCCCCTTTAAATACACTGAAGAAGTATTTTAAGAATCTTTTATGAGTGTTGCTACTTTTTCTCAAATAAGGCTGGATAATAAGCTCAAAGGGCTGGGTGCTTGTTCCTCCACTGGTAAACAGGTTGTTTTCCGACAGATGCAGTGGTACATTGTCCATGCAGGACCTCCATACTTTTGTGAACAGTTTTTACCTGACTTTTTTCGCTAGCTGGTGAGTGTGCAGCGGTTGGCAGGCTCTGACGTTGTGGTGCAGGTCTCACAGTGTTGCACAGGCCGGGCCCAGTGCTGCAGGTTGTCCGGTAGGGTGCCTGCCGAGCTACAAGCATGCTGTTGATGTCAGGAGCAGAGGAGGGGAACGTGAGGAATGGCTGAAAACTGTCGGTGATCTCCTGTAAGGAAACAAACCATGATCGCCCGGTATTAACTGAACATTTCACCGCCACCGGATCAGCCTGTTAGCGACGCATTAGCAGGCACCGCTCGGTTTTCTTTTTTTTTCTTTTGGTGGTTATTTAATGGGACAACGAAAACGCAAAAAACGCAAGGTAGGCTACCGCTCCTGTCGCCAGCCGTGCTACTTTATTTTCATGGACTAATACGACACGCAGGGGGGTTGAGAAATGTTTCACAGCAAGGTAAAACACTCGTCTTCGAAGACAATGTTTGGCTGTTAACGCTAGCTTAACGTTACCGTTGGTATTTCTCGGTCGGGCTCGTGAATGTATGAAGTGCTCGGACGTTCTATTTTGTTTTTAAAAGCGTCGGTTAGGCTTCATCTCTTCATGCCTCAACCGACCAACCACATGAGAAGTCGACGTCCGGAATAGATTAAACCACAAAGAAAGGCCTCCTTTCTTTCTTTTATCGCCTTCACCTGAACCGACGAGGAGAAAATGCGTGTGGATTTGTTTTGGATATGTTTGTGGTGTTTCCTTCGTCCTGGTGCCACCGGTCAAGGGCAGTCGACGGCCGTTTGTTCGCCCTCATGCAGCTGCGATGAAGATGGGGGTGCAGACTGCTCCGGGAGAGGGCTGACCACCGTCCCAACCGGGCTCAGGGCTTTCACCTACTACCTGTAAGTATAACCGACAAACACACAACACGTATGTCCACCTAGAAATGCCCCACAGTAAGGGCCTGGGTATGGGATGTTGTTGTGTTTACATAGCAAGTGAATAATGGACACTCAACATCATGCGGTAAACTTTCTACTCTACACATGGCCCACCACAGAAATGTCCTAATGAAGATGTTAGGAAGAGTCACAAGGGGTTATTTAGTCTGTCACAACTCCCAGAGTTCACTTTAAGCTTGACAACTTGTTACAACTTTCAATTACAGCCAGAAAGTTCCCTGAAAACAACGTTAAACCTGCTCACAGTTTCTACTCATGTGCAATGCAGGGCTGCAAGTAATCACTGTGTAACTTATCAGTTATTATATGAATTATTTTAGAGTTTGAAACACTGTTTTGAAATAAGAAGTCGATTCATCACTCTACAGAAAACACATCTACAAGTATTTAGATAATTGATTAATCTTTTAAATTAAGGAATCAAATATTACCATATTTTTTTTACTCAATCCTTAAAATTGATACTGCAAAAAGGGTTTACAATTGGTAATTTCACAAATTATCTACACAGTGAGATGAAGGCAAATAATGCAATAGCTAGAGCAGTATGGTGAGTTCAGAAAATGCCATCATTATACTGTAATGCAACCCTTTAGAAAGAGAAAAATAAATGACCATATTATAATATCCAAAATCTAAGTGGATGTGTAATTTTTTCATATCACAATAATGATATAATACTAATATATTGCTCAGCCCCAAATTTCAAGTCATTTTAAAAGCAAAACTGCAAAACAATTTCTAGTTCCAGAATCTTAAACATGCAGATTTGATTCTTTTATTAGTAAACTGTGATAGTAAAGTGAATATTTTGGGGTTTGGTTTTGTTGTTGATCATCTTGGACTGTGAATGTAAACATTTTTGCTTGATTTAAGAAGATACAAGCTTCATTTTTCACCTGTTGTCCAGCAGCAGGTTGCATCTTAAGAGGTATTTTTGTTATCTTAAAGATATATTTTTTTTACCAGGAAGGGTAAAACCAACACAAACTGCCGGTGCAGTGACAGTTCAAACATTGGTTTGGCTCCTGACAAACACTTTGTTTTTATGGACAAACAGAAGATGTTTCTGGTATCATAAAAATACCTTGTAAAGCTCAACCTGCTGCTGGATAAATATATGTTTTGTTTAATTTCCCCTGAAGTTCAGTTCGGAAATGTTATGTGACTTAACCACCAAGTAATGTTCGGAGTGCTGAGGTCACCAATAGGCCCACATTTGGGTGAGTAATGCTGCATGGATTCTAGCCAGCAGTATGTTTAGTACAAAATAATTAGAAGTCAAGCTTGTGCCATTATCACATTCTCACCACAAGTCTGACTGAGAGTTTAACTACTGCTTCAAGTAAGGGCACCTTTTAAAATTTTCATTTTTTTCTTAATATGGAGTGGAGTGAATGTTTTCCAGGTAGGTCAGACCTATGTGGGGTGGTGCAGATACAGTTGATGATTGCCCCATGAAGAAACTCCTCAGTTTGTTTCACAACCTCTGGGTTAATTATCAACTAAAGTAACCACCGTGGCAACAGCATTCAAAACAGCAATTTATTGAGGCTTTTAGTAATTGCTGAGCTCCTTAAAACAAGAATAGAAAAAGTTATGACTTTAAGTTTACATAGCCACTCGTCTGTTTGGTTAAGAAAATAACCTTACTGTCACCTTGCCTAAAAGGGTAGTTCTTGTTTGTGGAGGCCTCTGGGCTCTTTTGCCACATTTTTAAGAATGGTGGCCAAAGCTTTCCTGCACCAGAACCAAAACTGTGGCACTTGAAATTCCCATTGTTAGGAAAGTGTTGGGTAAAGTAAACAGAGGAAGTGGATTCATATGCCATGCTGTCAAGACATGTCACACTCGGGCCTACTGCTTACAGCTATAACACTCTCAGCATACTTTTTTCCTTATTATGGCCAGTCTGACATCTTGATCACAACATGAAGCAATGTTTTCACAAAATGATATCATGGCCCTTACTGCCACTCTGCAGGCCTATTTTATGCCAAAATGGAAAACAATATGTTGTTTTCAAGATTGTGCTATCTTCTTGTCTCTGCTCTGCACATGGGTATCTAAATGCTCTGCGACAAGTTTTAAGCACTAAACTGCCTCATATATTCGCTTCAACCTCCTAAAAGTATGTGAAAGGTTGTTTGTCCCTCTCTCTGTCCTACTCTCATTTGTTCTCTTGAACTTAAGTTGTCCTCTCCCACTCCCTCCGTCTTTTGTATGTGGAGCACTGGGGTTAGGGATCATGATGGATTAGTGAGACATATTGCAGCTGCAAGGACTCCTTCTCTCAGGGCTAATGCACCCACAATAGTGTGCTGATGTGTAAAGCAAAAAAAAAAAACTAATGTATGAGTTTTTAGTCATTACAGCATATGAACTGACCTTGTACAAGTTTGTTTGCAGTTATCATGTATTTTGAATCATTCTGACGCTTTTTAGAGACGCAGAGAATAAAATCTAGCAAAAACAGACTGATTCAAGGTAGTGTTGTGTAAGGATAGCAGTGCCCATAGGTCAAGAAGTCCTCATTACCAAGACAAGTATTTCAAATTATTTATTTTCCATTGTTGCCTCTCCACTCCAGATTTGTAACTTTCCTTATGGCAATGGTAGACCACTCATTTTACAATAAATCATATGACGATGCTGGAGTGGACTCTTACCTACAGCCCACAGGGGCTTGAGTTTTGGCATCTGTAATGGAAACAGCCCTGTCACAGAAAAGCAGATGAGAGAAAAGAGGAGGCCCCTCAGCCAGTAACAAAAGCAAACACTCCTTTTGAAGGTATGTAGTTTACCTGCCACCGAGTCTCTGCACACGTTTTTTGTACCGTGTTTGCATCAACTCTTGTGCATTTAAGGGAGCAAGAGGAGGTTATTACAGCTTACATCTCAGCTGTGTTAGGTCCTTTCATAGCATGAACAAGGTTGAGACTTAGGGAAAAAGGAGGGGTGGTGCAGGGGTCTTGCACTCTGCTGGTGGAGCTTGCCGGCTTCACCATTGGTGCCCTCAATCCATTTTTAACTGAATGATACTTTTGTTCTTGGTCAGCAGAGGTGAAAGGAGCCAGTCAGTGGTTCCCACTCCCAAACAGGATGACTTGTGGATGGGAGAATATTAACGCTCTCTCCCCCCTCTCTGAGTCCCCAACCCTGTCCTCCACTTATACACCTATTCCCATCCCCCCAACACACAGTTTCTAACTGCAAATGGTTGCTGCTTTTCTGAATCTTGTGCCCAGTATTCAAATTTACAAAGATAATCCCAATTTGTTGTTAGGTAGAAATGTAGATTGTTGACTAAAATGGTTGGTATAGTGAGCATGTTTAATGTTTAAGTAGTATTTGCAAGGAAAATCTTTTGAAATGGTCGTTGACTTTTAACGACTGATGGCTTCGAAGTAAAAGCATGACATCTTGTGGGACAGACAAGTTGGAGAGGATGTAAGAGTTCTGAAAATGTTAGCCAGATGCTTGGCAGATAGTTTGAAACATGGCAAATATTCTGCTGTGTTTGTCATATGGAGAGCATATTGAGGACTTGTGACCGCAATTGTAAGGGTTATCCTTGGTCGTTTGCATTTATTAATGTGGATTATGAAGGTATTTAAGTGTAGTAGTAGCTATATACAAGAGCAGATTTTGCACCCGACCATTCATCCCTAAAATAATAAGGCATCTGATCCTCCCATTTGTTTCTGCTACTTATGTTGTGTAATAAAGGTAAGTTAGCTTTGTGTTTTATTAACTCTCTATGCAGCACACGCTTTATTTGACGATGATACATTGTTGATGTAGTTTCTGTGTTACTCTAAAAAGGGAGTGTGCTGAAGCATTAGTTTAATTGTAGGTTACAGGTATACTTGATTGTGTGTGTGAGAAAATTGTGATGCATTGCACCATTGGCATCATGGAGTTATACATTAATTGTGAGGGGTGACAGCTTAAAGCCCTGTTCACACCGAGTTGCGTCACTAAATGGGTGGCTGCTTCAAAAATGCCTTGAAATTGTATATCGGGTAAAATGTTGTGGTGCGCCCGTGGAGCTCCCTCACAGTCCTACAGCTAACTAGCTAGCTATCCAATTTATCGACCTATTAAACAGCATTATACTCACCAGAGATTCACCTGACTGCTCATGCCACTGTGTGTGACAGGAGAGACAGTGACGAGTGCTGCGACTCAGTGACTTGCACTGAAAAAGTTGAGAATATTTTAACTTTTAACAGCAAAAGTTGATGTTGTACCGCAGGAAAACAATGGCTTTGCTGGCGATATGCCTCTATGAGACCAGGACTTATTCTTGTCTTGTGGTTTGTAAATATAAGACTCAATCAGTGCCTGATCCCCAAAACAGGGGAAAAAAGAGTATGTTAGGCCAGATTCTTAAGATTTCAGCCATGAACATAGATCATAACAATATAACAGAAAACTGTTATCTGAAGCTAATAATTAGCACAGATTCAATCTTCAGTTTTTGCAACTGTCCTTTAACACTAACATGCTACCGCTGGCTGTGCAGTGACTGCAGCTCAACAGCAGCAGCAGCTGTCAGTGCACACTGGATCCATTCACCTGCAGTGTTGCTGCACTCTGAGGCGTCTGACGGAGCTCACAGCTCGGCACACAGTTATACTTATACTCCTAACTGAAAAAAAAATACTTGGTGTTATAAACCTTTTCAGTACAGACCATCAAAAAAAACAGCCCTTTGCCATGTTAATGTTTTTGCTTCAGGAACTGAACATTTATTCGGCAGACTAGAAGTGCCCTGTGTTTGCACATCGATAAATCTTCATTTCTTATAGTAGACATTGACTAAAAAACCTTGGGCTACAACTAATAATAATTTCATTATTGATTTATATTGTTGCTTGATTTCTCAATTGTCTTATCTTTTAAAAAAAAAAGTGAAAACAAGTGTAAAAAAGCTGTCTCCAAATGTTTTGTTTGACCAACAGGTATTCCATTTACAATGATATGAAACAGCGATGGGCTGCTAATTCTCACATTGGAGAAGCTGCATGCAAAGTTGTTTTTTTTACTTAAAAATTACTCAAACTATTATGCTAGTATCAAATTACCATCCAAATAATTATCTGTGGGTTGAATAATCCTTGCAGATCTTAAAAGAAAGAAAACTACGTCCATTTGTTCCAAAACCTAACGTCCCGTTTGTAAACCTGATAACAGTGGCTTTCACAGGGTTAAAACATCATGAGTGACTGAGTGAAAGGGAAATAGAAAAACGAAAAAAAGTTTCAGCTCCTTACATCTGGCCAGATGAAAACACTTTGAACCATCTGGCTGATCAGTGAACTTTATGTCCTTATATCCATTAATAACAAACTGTGTCAGAAACGTGAATGAGAACATGTGACAAATCTATAGAAGTAACATCTTAACACTTTTTGTGCATTTTCTTCTGGGGTCCGTGCAAGGTTTACTAAACTGCAGATAACCACTGCAACAGGTCACCTGCTTAGTGCTACATTACCAGTTAACTGTAAGACCTAGCCATGTGTTAAACTGAAGAGTGGAGTGTTTTTGCAGGTGTAATAATGTATAACTCATTATAACACATGCATTTCATATTAAAAAAAGGTTTGTTATAAGTCCTGATAATGAATGAGAATGTAGTTTACAGTATTACCAATATGACACGTTCATGTATTTAGTGTTGGGGATAGTTGCTCCATTCATTTTGCATGGAAGTTTGTGTATTATAGGTACAGCATACGCTCCTGCTTACAGAGTGTGATTACTGTATGGCATGCCATGTCTTTACAACAGCTTAATGTAAATTCAAGGTGTTTTCTTTTATTATATCTAACTATTGGAAATGTTTAAACCCTTCCAAACTTCTCAACTCTATAAGAACAGGTCAAGTCACTTCCACAGACGGTTAGTAAAGGTGTATTTTCTTCCCTTTCACATGAGATAATCTAAATCAACAGAATGTTCAGAAATATATATTAAATATATTATATTTGACATGGGCTTTGGCAGGGATATTCTTTTCAAATTAGACTGATGATAAGGATAATACAGTAGCTGTGTCTAGTTTCCTGAGGCATTATACTTTGCATTATGGCTGAAAATGTTGGATTTCAGTTTAATCAGACCACAGGATCTTTTTCAGAGCAGGAGTGTTTTTTTGGAGCGAGTTTGTTTTGCCCACTCTGCCACACAGGCTTGATTTGTGGAGAGCTGCACTGATTGTTGTCCTTCTGATGAAACCTCCCGCAGGAGCCAATGAACTCTGTAGCTAGGTCACTGCAGTTTCTTGCTTCGAGGCTTAGATCTCAATCTAAGTCCTTTCCTGGCAGTTCGGTTTGGTCAGGTGACTAGTTAAAGGAAGAGTCCGTTTTTTGTATTAATTATGACGCCAATCATGCTATAAGAAATTGTTTTACACCGTTTTCATAACAAGCACTTTTTGTCAGTGCAGTTGCACAACAGTTGCACCCAGTAGTTGTTAGATGTAAATATTTAGTATCAACTAGGCTCCTTGTAAAAGTTTGTGTGGTTGTTTAGGGACACTTTCACCTTATTAGAACTTGGTGCAGCTGGCTGCGAGTGCTGTGGACAGTTGTCGTATGCACGTTACTTGGTGAAAGGCAATGTTTTGGATTTAGATTTTGTCTAATAAAGTGAATTGGTCAGACCTCAGGACTATCAAACTGCACACACATCTTGAGAATATTTCAGGAAAAAATTGGCAGACTGGTCTCCCCTCAAAAACGTTTGTAAAGGCAGCAAAACATGAATCATAGTTACATGTTAGACTTCCCTCCGCCGCCATCTTGCTGATGTAGTAGTAATGATTGATGCCAATGTGGGGTTTAAATTTTGGATGCAGCACAAAAAAAGTGGACTTTCATCCAGGAGAACGGGGTTCATGTCCCGTGTGAAAACAAAAGTAAATAACTTTTGACGTAACTTCTGTTTTTTTTATGTGATTTCACATTTTGTGAATCACGTTTTTTCTTCATAACTTACGTTTTATTATGTACCTTTTGGTATTCACATCACCTTTGTAACTACTTCAGTTCCAGCATTTATGTTCATTTATTTACTTTTTAGACTGTCCTTTATAACGCCTACCCAGGAAGTTGTTTTTGCCCTAAACCTTAACTTAAATCAGGGGTTTTTCAGCATAAATTCACAGAAACTGCAGCGTGTATGCATAATGACCACAAGCTGCTTTTGACAAACACTCATATGTGTGGTTATGGGTGATAAAACGGTCTATTCTGTCGTTTAGGTTGGAGATCTTGTTGAAATTGGAGTTTAATGTGTTCAAATGTGTTAATTTTTACAACTGGTTGTACAAAG
Source organism: Serranus cabrilla (assembly GCA_903364295.1). Classification (NCBI taxonomy): domain Eukaryota; kingdom Metazoa; phylum Chordata; class Actinopteri; order Perciformes; family Serranidae; genus Serranus; species Serranus cabrilla. The sequence goes on along the minus strand of CAFUXE010003153.1, from coordinate 201,566 downwards.
TGACACAGATGTAACAGATATTCAGAGATTACCATACATGCATTTCAACAGGGCAGAAAGTCAACATGCAAATGCAACAACTAAAGCCTCTGTATGCACAAGAGCACAAGTTTGCTTATTTGGTCTTAACAAGAGATGTAGAAGAACAAGTGTATGTCGTTTTAGTCTTAGTCTGTTTAGATTTCGTATATTCTTGATCTTATTCTTTTTTATGCTTATTTTCATGCTAAATTATATGTTTTCATCTCAGTTAAATACAAAATTTAAAGTGGTGCTTTTGCATGATTATTTGAGGAGAAAATCCGTTTTACACACCTGTTTCTTGTCCTAATATCCTGTTCATCTTCTTCATTCTGAGGACTTTCACTATAAATTGATACTGATTAAAAGGCTAAATTACAGTATGTAGTCACTACTTAATGTTTAAAATCAGTAAGTGTCATTGACTCCAGGAAACATAAGTGAAACATGCTTCCCTAACATCTGTCTTCACCATTTTCATTGCACATTTTAAAGCAACATCTGATCAATTAATCAACCCGTGCACAGGGCTGTAATGCTTAAAATCAGTTATTTAGTGTTTCATGTTGGCTGACTAACTTAGAAATTGTTCTTTTAAGGGTTGTATTTTGTCTTATAGAATAGGTTCATAGTTCACCTGAGCAGCCATATTTTCTTTTTCTCTGTCTGCTACCTTTCTCAGATTCCCTGCTTCCTCTCTGCTAAACTGAAGCCAAGTAGCACATGGGATAGAAATCTTCTGATACCTGTTTGTAGAAGCGTTTAGGCTTGTCACTATTTATCACAGCTGCATTTTTAGTGTCCCCTTCAATCTATCTTAGCGGGGACAGGCCAGGACCTTGATGAGTAAAGCAGCCAGACACAGAGGGAGGGAGGAAGTGTGATAGAGTCATGCAGGCCTCCTGTGTTTCCCAGCCCTGCATGTGGCTCAGACCAGTCAACAGTCTGCGGAAGATTTAGTCAAACGGTTTAAAATGTGGTTAGGGATGTATCCATCTGACCACCAGTGGTGGAAGAACACCACCAGAGATGCTGTCTGGGTTGGAAAGAACGATAAGGAGTGGGTGGATGTTGATGGAAGTTTTGTTCTCGCTGCACAGTCTGTAGGTAATTGGATAACCAGGTAAGTGGAGATGAGACACAGGTCGCAGGGATGATGAGGGTTCTGTCAGGGCCCGCCTTTTAAGGCCTCTGTGCGTTTGTGTATGTTTGTGTGTGCATGTGTGTGTGTGTGTAGTTGGGACTGCAGAGGAAGGGCAATATGATCCTTGTAGGATTCAGGGGCCCACACACAAGGTCCGAGAGAGATCTGGCAGTGAAATTCAAGATGGCCAGTTGGAGAGTGAAAGGGGTGCGGGGGGTTGCTTCATTTGTGAATCCCGGATGTTTTTTCAGTCTTGATATGTGCCGTCTCTTTACCTATAGCATTGAAAGGGTTTTCTTTGAAGCAGGTTAGTGGATTCCTTATCAAGATTAGGGATCCAGAGTTTGCTCTCACTCTGTAGACCTCCAGTACACCCAGGACAGCCTTTTGTCCCCTCTTTTACTGTGACAGCCCCACACATTTAACAGATTCCCAGTAGAAATGACTTGTGTTTGTTTTTTAATTATCATTATGAAGATGTAAACACACATACTTATATTAGCTTTGGTGGGGAAGCAAATCAAGTCCTGTGTGCATATTTTTCATGCTGCTACATGCCTATCTTTACTTGAAGTTGGTCTGAAAAATGAAGATCCCTGGGGCTAAAGAGAAGGGCTTTTTTAAGGCTTCTTTTTTTTTTTTTGGGTTGAGGTTACACTCATGCAGGCACAGTCAAAAGACTTAAAACTGCCATAAGGGATAGGTGACAGAACTACCCTATTGTTTGTAAATGTAGTTTACCGTTAAGGTTTATCATGTTTATATCATGTATGCTATAGTGTAGTTGATAAAATAAGGCCACAAATGTATTCATTTGAGTCCGTTATTAAAATTTGAGAGAATCTAATGTAAATAAGCAAAATTTTAAATCTATAAAGTTAGAAAAGGAAAGTACCAAAATAATTCAAATGGCTAAATTGTTAACGAATTTAAGGTGCAGTAAACTTTCAAGTGAAAAGTAGTCTAGTGTAGTGTTGAAGATATTGGCTGTAGATGTGTCTTTGTGGTGCACTGTCCCTTTAATAATCATTTTGATGAGGAAGCAGCAATAAAATACCCTTTTAAGAACAAAGTGAAAGTGTGCAAAATTGATCTGTTGTTGGAAACAGCTTGAAAAAATGTTAAAGATAAAACAAGGGTAACCAACTTTGATCTGAGGGTATCACTGAACTCAAATATGTTTCTGATTTTTTTTTGTTTCCACAGTGACCTGAGCATGAACAACATCACCGAGCTCCCAGCATTTGTATTCAAGAACTTCCCCTACCTGGAAGAACTGTGAGTACATGCCCCATTTTTCTCCTGCTAATGATGTATTTGCTCTGTGCAATGTTGACATGAGGGCTTATGATATGCACCTGGGTATTTGAGTTTGCGCTGCAGAGCACACAGTATAGGTGCACAACATGCCCTTCTTCTCAGCTGAGGGAGATAAGCGCAGCATTACGTGAGGTTACCAATCACTCAACCATTCATGAGTTGAACAAGGGCGGTTATAAAAGGTGCAGTAGAGCTCAATTAAAAAGGTGAGGTGAGACAACATGTATTGAAGCTCCGATCATGTGACATCCTGTGTGGATTTTTGCTTTTAAGGGATTATCAGGGTGGCAACAGCACATCTGCGCTCTGGGGCTTTGTTGAGTGGCGTACATCTAATCTTAGTGGGTGTTTGTTATTTCTTTACTCTTTAAACACTCCGCTGTCTGGCTCGGTGCTGCTGGGAGTCAGAGATAAAATCTGTCTACCTGATATCAGGTAACATGCAGCCCTCAGAAAGCCAAATGACCAGTGAGTGAACGGCTCCACTCGGCCTTTTTTGCGGGCGTGTTTTTTCAGCTCTCATGCATCTTTCAGCCGGCCGAGTCTTCACCCTCTTCTTTTCCATGCACCACTCCAATCTGCTTTGTCGCAAGGCAATTTACTTTTCATCGCATTGTGTGGAGGAATGCAAGGCAGGAAGGAAGAGGGCAAAACAATGGTTTCCATGGCAACTAGGCTGAAAGAAAAACCCACCCGGTCGCGGTGCAACTTCTCTCTCGTCTTAGGTCATTATAATGGATGGACTGTCGTCGGGGTGTCATTGATTGACGTACACCCTTAGTTCATTTATGTGTTTGTTTAACCTTCTTCCTCAGAACAAATCTGCAGCCTTGTCTCGGTGAACTTTGGTGGATGACTTTTTCGCTCCAGGGCTGCAGCAGTGTCAGTGAACCAGAGCATGGGCCCTGAGGGCAAAGACAGGGGGAGAAAAGAGTTGACAGAGAAAAGAGATCAGGGAGAGAAAAGAGAGCAGGACATCCTCATACAGGACAGGAGCGGAGACGAGGGAGAAATATTCCCTCCTTCGTAGTCACGCAATCTCCTCCGCTCTCTTTCTTTCTTGCCAAAGGCACCACAAAGCTCAGCAGACGTGATGACAGGTATTCTCTGTCTCCTTTGCAGTTTGTTTATAGGCTTGAAATACCCTGTGACCGATAGGCTCCCTATATGTCGTTAGTGAATAGTGGTAATGACATCTGGGTCAGTCTGCTGAGGATATGTTGCAGTTTGTTGACAGACCGATTTAAATTATATTTGCTATTTTGAAAATGTTGTTTTGTGTCTATTTTTCTTGTTTTAGTTTAGTTCACCATGGCATTAAAGTTTGTAACATTTATTCATATATATGTTGTAGCAAAATGCTTATTTTCAACATTTTTGTGAACACATGGCATTACATCCATTTGTGTGAAATGTTTGCTATAAATAAAGATTATTAAGTTATGAAAACTTTTTTACACAATATATAATGCAGCAAAACGTTGCTTGTTGTGATTTAGAAATGGTGTTAGCTATTCATTTTTTTATTAATTTTTTTCATACTCAGCAATTGACTGAATGTGAACAGTAATGATGTTTATTAAGCTATTTATTTATTCCTATTCTTTATTTACTCAGTTGTCATTTATAAAATTGGTTTACATTGTTTCTATGATGTATTACAAGGTTAGATAATATAACAAAGTTTTATTTTTCAGAAAGTAGCTCTCTGGGAACATTTACAAGGTCATGAAAAATCGGTGCACAATCCCACATAAAAAGGTCTCTTTTCATTCCAGCTCAAAAAAATGACTATCAGCCACCATATTGGGCTTGGGTTTGTACAGATCAGTTATAGACGTATTCCTCTACACTGGCAGTAAACACAACACACTGGCCTACTCTTTACTGTGAAGTATTCAGAGCTTAATTAGATATTCAGGGCTGAGATGAGCCTCATGTTATCATGATAAACAGCAAGGCCACAGCTATCTGCTGACACTCCCCCACAGTAACACACCTTCCAACCTCTCTAGAGGAGCTGCTACGCTCACTTTCTCAAAGGACTCAAAATGTGCTTCCAAAATGAACCCAGGATGCAGACAAAAAAAATTTAAACTGCGAAATGTAAAATCTGTTTTCTCAACGGGGTAGTTTTATAGCTTGTGCTACGCTCAGCGTGCTCCTCGGTGATTGGATGTTTCCTGCTGAAATGCACCTTGGGAGTCGTAGTTAACTTCTACCCCGGAGTTTTTATTTCACTTGTACCTTTTTAACTTTTTTTTTGTTTTTTGTTTTTTAAATCAAAGCGCTAGATATTTCAATATCTAACACAGTTGTTAATGTTTTGTACTGATGATACAAACAGGGAAGCGTCCTGCCGATCCGAGCCGTATACGCGCTCCCGCTGCGAGTCACATCGTCTGTGGGAAAACGAGTGCGATTTTTAACTTCTAAACCAGAGGCGCCTGAAATAGCTCCTCTCACTTCACAACCCTGTTATAATGACATGGTTATTTGAAATTGCGATATAAACATCTTCATTGCCAACATGAACATAAATCACTGGGTATTATCACAGCTACCTATACCAACAATGGTACAAAAAGGCGTGTGCAGTACATGTGGGAGCATGCTGTGGGGGGAGGGATGCTTGTTTGGGTTTTGCCACAGTAGTTTCTCAAACAGAAAGTTAAATCGTATTGTTTCAGCTAAATGTGAAGCCCAAATGCTTTTTTATTTTTTCGTGGTAAATCATGTTTATAGCCCTTTACTGTCAGAGTGCACTGCAGGGCTCTTTGTGAATTTACTATTGACAAAGGTAGACCTGTGGGAGTGGTGTTGCACAAGAAGAGGATTTATCCTTTCCTCGACGAGATTTAGCACATTCTTCTTTCCTGGTCGGAGCCTGGGGGGACATGTACTGAATTTGCTGAAAGATGCGAGAGGAGGAGAAGCTCTTTATGTTGTGAAACCTGTAGGATATCTGAATGATTTGTCAAACGGTGTTTGCTTGTGGTGGTTAGCGGCTTGTGACAGTGATTGCAGGTTCTGTGTTGTGCGAATTGTCAAGGCATTAAGTCATATTGACATTAGCCACATGGGTCACTTTATGTTGTAAATCAACAAGAGTGACTCAACAGCCACAGACGAGATTCGTGTCATTTTGAATTTGTAGGCGTCCGTCTGCGTGTGACAACTTGTACTGCAGTCATGACTATAACTGCAGATTATGGAATTAAAATCTTTTTCTAATTTAAGCTGTGACAAGACAGCCTTGATAAATTGTGGCTCAGTGGAGTCACAGATTGGTTGGTTTGGTGGTAATGTGGAATTCAGTCTTATTCATTGGGCTTTTATCAAAGTTTATTTAGGTAATTTTATTCCAGACATGACACAAAAATTGAGCTGAAATTTCTGAAAGCAAGTAGGATGAAGTTTGTCTTTTTAACTACATATTATTACATTTCATGTCTCATTGTTAAGCTTATATACAATTATCCATAACTATAGTATCACCTCTTTTATTTATATTTCTAATCAACCATATATAAATCAGGCAATTCTGAATTATATACATCAACCTACATTGTAAAGAAACATATCATTTATACATTTCCAAGCATTTTTTAATGCAGATTGTTAAATTGATTTTAATCTCATCGTCCAAA